>DWNE01006216.1:0-13253 GCA_018249875.1 Cecropterus toxeus
TTTAAGCTTCCGTCGCGTGTGCAACCTTAATGGTTAAAGCTACACAGAAATCATTACATTTCTTTTAAACGCGGGTGTAACCGAGGGCTCAGCTAGTATGAAATAAAATGATGGATAAGAATTAAGTAAAAGTTATAATTATATTTTTGGACAATTGTAGTGCTCGAAAAATGTTATTCATTGGACATTCATCGTGTAATTGAAATCATAAGTTTTTTAATCAGATTGAAGTAGCAGACGAGCATGTACCTAATGCACCTGATGGTAAGTGGTTACGGCCACCCGTGGATATCTACAAGGAACTTCATATAGAACAGGGGTTCTATTTGAAGTCGATTACAGACTTTCGAGGACTAAGATGGTCGCCTCATATATAAGTGAGCCGGCAACCACACCCTTCCACCAAACCGCAAGATCTGCTTCACGCTAAAAAATGTGCGATGGTGGTACCTCTTTGGTCGAACTACATTTGTCTACCATTTGGTAAACAATCAAATCAGAATAAAATAAGTATAGGTTGCCGGTGCTGTTGATACTGACAGGAGCTCACTCCATATGTTTGCATCCCTAAGGAAAAAATGTTACAGTTACATAACGCTTTCCCATAATAATAGAATCATTATCGAAAACAGAAGAGCGGGCAGCTGATTTATTGGACGATAATAGTCGCTGTCATAAATAGTTTTTTATAACTATTTTTTAAGTCATGGGTGCATGCAGACACCCGGCCTATGCCATGCTGTTTTTTAAATTAGTAGAACGTTTTATGGTACCCTTCCATGCATAGTTTTTAAGTAATTAAAAGTCCGTGTAACGTGCATTAGTCATTATAGAAGAATAAATAATTATTGTAAATGAAATAATGAAATTACTAAGTAAGATACCTATATTAAAAAATAACATTTATTTTTATTTAATCATTTATTTCAGACAATATAAACATTTTTGTTATAATTGTTGGATATTAGGTGAACAACTATAACATATAATACAAAGCAATATCGTTTATTAGTATTACATGAAACATGTGTAAAGTATTAGTGATAGGGTTGAAGATAAATTGATAAAAGATATCATAAAATATTACGTATAAACCGCGACTAAACTAATACTAACATGTCAACTGCATGTGTTGGGAGACCTCGACTAATTCACAAAATAGAATAAATTGTTGGGTTCAAGTCTTTCCGTAATGTCGATAGCGCGGGATTGCGTACAGAGTTTGTAGCGGGCGGCCGACACAGATTATACAATATTTCTCGTCATGACGCTTAAAACGACTTAAAAATTCAGCGATTCCTCGTTGAAAAAAAGAGTTAATATTGATCGTAGATTTCACGTCGTGGGGTGCAGCGGCCGGCTGAGTCACCCCACGGTTTTTTACTCACCCTAAGTTATATTTTTTGTAAAGCCCCCTCTCCCTCCCACCCCGCTTTAAAGGATGAGTAGTCTCTATGGAAACGACTCGATCTAATTTATAGGCAGGAGAAAGTACGGATTGCTTAATTAAGAATTTAAAATGTGTCGACAGTGAAATTAATTACAAAATTCGAGCTCGCAAATTTAAATCTACGATATATTTCTTTCTCCATAAATTAAAGTTTATTTTAGAAACATTGTGTCGAGAATTTAATTAAAACGAGAACAAAGAAATGTCATGCTTTTTAATTGTACACGTTCAAAAGATCTTGAAATGTAACGCGTCTATTTTTATCAAAATTTATAAACTATTTACGTAATATCAAATAGTAAAACATATGATCTAAATAGTAAAACAATATAAAAAAGTGATATTAATCGAATGATGTACGAATCTACAAGGCGAAGGTTTATGAATACGCAAGGGTTGTTTAACTGTCGGTAGAGCGCGAGGGCACGCGCGGGTTAAAAAACTGTGGGTCACGGCCAGCCCGGCAGTCAGT
Source organism: Cecropterus toxeus (assembly GCA_018249875.1). Taxonomy (NCBI): domain Eukaryota; kingdom Metazoa; phylum Arthropoda; class Insecta; order Lepidoptera; family Hesperiidae; genus Cecropterus; species Cecropterus toxeus. The sequence goes on from DWNE01006216.1 coordinate 1,923, forward strand.
TGGCGGCTTTTTGTTGCAGGGATCGCGCGTACCGAGCAGGCGCCGGCGCAGGTGAGCTATTTCAATAATGGGTAAGTTTTACTTTCATTTATCTTATTATCCACATTTTCTTACTGTTAAGACGGCGATTGTCCAATTTTATTAAAAAACAACCATACCCAGATTGTAAGAAGACTATATTATATAATTTTTGCATAGCCACATAGACAAGAATTGACCCAATCAATATGGTGGCTATCTCCGCGTATCTCTCTTACTTAAAAATACATAAAAAACTTAAAAAAACAAAATTGACCGCCATAATGACTATGTTTATTACATGTTGACTATACATAAAAAACACTTTGACCATCTAATATGTCGGTTTTATATTAAAGGTAAAATATAAAAAATACTTACTCGTAGTTGCATGTTTTAGAGGACGTATTCACCAAACTGATAATTTTTAGAATTGCGACTTGCATGTAAATCGGTATTGTGTAGGTCATGTCATTTTGTGTGACTGTCTTTATGTTAATACGTAAATACGTATTAACATAAAGACAGTCAATTGCCTAAATAGGCATTTTTATATTTAAAAACAAATTTGTGAATTTTTCGAAATGAGGATTTTTTTGTTTATCAATTGTTTTTAATTATATTCAAAATTTTGTATATATGATGGAAATCTAACGGTGAAGAAATCAAGCAAATTATTGTTAGGGTCATGAATCACATCTTTGAGAAGTCTCTAGTTTGTACATTTCCTCACCATGTTTTCCTTGACGGACGAAACAAATGGTAATTAATTTCTAATACTGCTGATGAATCAAAGCCTGGGACATGAACCTTGAAATCACGTTTGAGAGGCTGAGTTTTAAACCACTAAGCAGTCACGAACTTGTAACTTACATAATAATAATTTATCTACATAATACTACCTACCAGCAAATTAAGATTATCGGTCTTTGGTAAAAATAGTTGTTTGTAATAATTTGTGTAGAGTTATGGTTTTCGGTTAGGTTAACTTAATGTTATGACGTGTACTAATTACATATACAATAATATGAAATCTTTAGGATACTTAAACATAACTAAAAAAATACAGATAAACGTAACGTAACATTTGATAAAATGTGAACATGCCTCGTTAGTTAATGAAGTTTTTTCTCTAACTTTACTGTTGGATTAATTATAGATATCTATAATTCATAGATGTATTATAAATTCTACATGAAGATTCTTAGCAACTTTAATTTTAAAAAAATCTAACGTGTACGATTTTCTCTATATTTAACTAAGAGAATATGTAACATCTCAGTCCAAATTACTGAACGACGATAGCCTGCGATTACCTCAACGCATATCGATTCTTTGATATTACTGATCATAATAATTAGATCTTGCGGGTAGGGCGAAAAAAAACAATGGCGACGATGATGCCTAATGAGCCATAAAGAAGAAAACGATACGTAGAGCAAAGCGTAGACAAAAAAGGGCGCGGCAGGGGTAAGGACGCGCGGGTGAAAGCGCGAGGAAATGGCGGGAGAGCTAAATTAATTTGCGCGCTCCCGCCAAACAAAGGCACGCTAATGGAACGCGGCGAATGGAAAAAATGCCACCGTCCGCTCTCTGGCGACTTATTTTTTTTTTGCGAGTAAAACCTTTGACTTTCCCAAATGAATAACATTACACCCGTCGAAGTTTGTCAATGGCTGCTTTGTGCAGATTTAATGAAGAAGAACGGAGTGCGATACTATTTTCTTATTATTTGTGGACATTTAGGTACACCGGTACACATTTATTTTATATTTTCGATTTATGTATATGTCAAAGACATTGACAACTTTTTTGAGGCTACTGATAACAATGAATATTCTGCTTAGTTATATATCTTATGCGTGACCTCTGTTATCGAAATGTTTGGCTTTTTATGCCCTACTATTGGACATGAGTTTCTGGACTGGATCCCACAATCCCACAACTGGAGCGTTCCATATGCAGTTCAGCCCTTGATAGGTATTGGAAGTTTAATACCATTTTGTTGTATTAATGATTCAGAACCTTTATGAAATAGGTCGCTATAAATGTAATGTTAATAATATTAAAAATTAGGTACATACATGAGTAACATTGAGGCACAAATATATATATCATAATGGTAATGGTAATTTAATATAGTTTTAAGCATGTAAGTGGGTATGAACTTTAATAAATTTGAAAATGGATTAACAATAATCCTTCATTTGTAGTTAGGTCTGTGTGACCTCTGCTAACTTTTGTTGTCGCCAATCAAAACAGTAATATGAATTGTTTTCATTATTAATCTCTGTTTAAAATTATAAATACACTTATAAGACATAAATTGAATAAATCGAGACGAAATAAAGAATTTTAAAATTTTATTTTTGCGTAATTGTTAAATGACTATGTTAGACACAGGATTTTGACTAAATATTTAAAGATTTGTGTACCAAGATCGAGTTTCAGATTTGAACCCGCGTAATTGGGAGGAGCTGAGCTGCCGGAAACAATGAGATGCTTATCAGTTAGCTAGAACTCACGGGCCGCCATTTTGTCGCGAAATGAAATTAATGTGTCTCCCATTATGGTAGCACGATTTATGCGCACCCAATTAAAAGTTCCGAGCGTTGAAGACTCCAAATTAGTGGAATTCGCGCACATTTATCAAGACATCAACGTTGCCTCGCGCTACGCGAAACTTCCCAAATTTAAATTAGAGACGATTTTTACAGCTACCTCCCGAGGGGGGTGGGGGGGTGCTACCCTTTCCTTATAACGAGGAAGGCCTCATGCATTTTTATGTGCTTCTTTTTTCGCCGGCGTTTTAAACAAGGGGGTGAGCGTGGGGGTGTCGGGGGAGAACTTTTTTATTCGCGTCTTGATAAGTTAGGGTTGAAATTAGACGTTCGAGTTTCGCCCGCGGAATTCATAATGACCAAAATTAATAAGTTTTGCCTGTTCAGCAGTGCGGCCTATGATCAAATTCGATATAACTTCTGCGATACAGTATTAGAATAAAATGTGTTATATTATTTATAAGACTTACTAATCGGTAGGGTTTTCTTGTTCACTTATTACTCTTTATTACGATTATAAGACATCCTTAACTGTAAGACTAAAATAGTTTAGCATTTGAAAGCAAATGCAAATAGTACAGCAATAGCAAATGTAATGTAAATCTCATATGCTCTGTTGAGAAAATTATCAATTAATGTTAATTTCTTTTGTTATTATCAAAATGAATGCTAAATTTCCTATGGATTCGTTAATATGATCTACACCTATCCAAAATAATATATAGGTATAAACTCAGAAATAAGTTTATTGAGTAAGTATCTTCTTCGAGGAATTAATAGAAGTTTAAAGGGGGTAGAGCCCTTTGTAGTTCGACTTCGGAGGTGCCACAGACATGACATAAGATCTAACAACCACAGCGTTGAGCTGGTTCTGGTTTCAAAGGTATAACGCAGATATAGATACATATATACTCTACGTTAGAAAAAAATATGGACTAATTATTTATTATAAATAAAATATGGACCAATTATTAATAATTATTACAAATAATTTCCCTATGAAGACTTAATTAGCTTTTATGTACCTACTCTCATACGTTACGAAAATAAGTCAATTTTTATTAACTTCATAAATCCTTTTAATAAAAAAAATGATATTTATCAAATATTTTATTAACTTATTTAGATAAATAGACTTGCATTGAATAAAATTGCATTACGAAATAATGAATAATAATTCATTGTCTTAAAATAATGATTTGCAACACACTCCTCTTTTTTAGCCTTATAAAAACGCGTTTATGTGTTGATTTGAATAATATGGTTAGGTAATACTATATGGTAGTGAGTTCATACTTATTGTGAGGGTTCATACTTATTGTACTTATACAAGGCGTTCAAACTCAGTCGTTAGACACAGAAAGGCATTTGAGGCTAACCTCAGGTAAAACTGTAATCCTATCTAGGATTGATTATAGAATCACGAGCACAGTTGCCACGTGCCATCAGATGAAACGTATGCTCTATGATTAAACAAAAATCAGCACCTCAATTTATGTAAATTTATGTTATTCCTCAGTATTATGATATTGAAAAATATCGTGATATATTTTATGAATACCAAAATTTATAGGGATTCGTATTTATCATAGACCTAATCTAACCCTAAAATTTTAAACTCTTTGCTTATAAGCAAGTACCCCCTTCCAAGAAAAAATAAATTTCAATGACTTGAATTCAATTTACCAACCCTTTACACACATGAAACCATTATGAGAATCAATCAGGCATGTAGAGACGATATCGGAAATTTCTACAATCAAAGTAATATTACTATCAATTTAAATCAATGTTATATAATAATAATAGTAATAATCGTCTATCGTATATGTGTTTCTTTATAAGATTTAAGTAGCAAACAAATATGCAGACCTCCTGATCGTAAGAGCGCACTGCCGTCCATGGACGTAAGCAATGTTTTGTGAAAAAGGTTATATCTGTGTGTTGTCTAATCCCAACTACGAAGGTAACCTCATACCAAAGTGAGCCATCAATCAGACTCTCACCAAAACCCAAGAACTGCTTCACATTAGAAATTGGTGCAGATATACTACAAAAACAAATATATTCAGATTTTAACGATACCTTTTAATAACAATCGACACAATGTTGATCATTAGGGGCTCTTTGGCTTCTCCACATTATAATCGTCTTTCAATCGGAAACAAGTAATTTATTCGTCATATATGTATAAGTACTTCCTTTTTTTCATATTTTGTGTGGTACCTTAAACAGTCATGATAAGACAGCAGTTAACGCCTTGTTTGGACTTTCGGCTAAATGAGAAGCTTCTCACATAAAATTTTGCTAAAAGCGACTTATTCCTCCAACTACGTATGTACATTGAAGGAACGTATAGTAGAAATAAAGAAGGTATTTAGAAACTAGGAGTTTCTTGCGTATTACATTAAATCATGAGAAGTTTATTAGCTAGCAAAAAGGTCATTCCTGGTGCCATTTAATAATACCCGATTGACTTAAGTTAGGCAACTTACAATACGCTAATAAGAGAGTGAAAGTTGTGACCACCTATCAGGCAATCGAGTAGATAGATTGTTTTATTAACTTTAGAATTGATAGTTAAGATTTTTTAAATTATCACACACATTTCGAACCCGACCAGATCACTGCTTTGAATGAATAATAACACAACACAAATAACTTAATTTTATAGGTGAGCCGGTAAATAAATAAACAATGCTTCTTGTTTTTATTTTCTCAATTAGCGAAATAAAATAAAAGACAATTATCCATAGCGCAGTTAGAGCACCAAGTTTATTTTTTTATATTATTGATGAATTTTGGATTGCTATTCATATAAAACAGCGAGATGAGTTGTAACTATATAATTATAATATAGAGCAAGAATTTAGTCGCGTATTTTACGTACCAACCTATGAGCGTTATGTAGGCGTTCCAAATTAGGTTGTTTTTTTTTATTTGACTCAAACGAGCATGCCCTCCACCTGATGGTTGTTCCACTTACCATCGGGTGGAGTGCATGCTCGTACTACTTACTAAGTGGTAATTGCCACCATGGACATGTGTAAGCAAGTTCATATAGAACAGAGGTTCTATCTAAAGTCGATCACAGATGCGTTGCTACTCTCAAGGACTAAGATGGTAGCCTCATATGATAATGAGCCGGCAACCACACCCTTCCAGCGATATACGAGAAACGCTTCATGCTAGCAATAGACCTCCCCGATCGAACTATACTGGTTTTATCACCTGGGGATCAAGATCTCAAATCGCATCTGTTACTGACCTCAGTCTAATCCTATCTAGAGTTAATTGCAGATGTCATGTAGCGGCAGTTACAACTTTCTATCAGACGAAATGCATGCTTGCTTCTTGTTTGAATTTAATAATATAATTTAATGTACGTGGTGAGTGTAGACCCTTTGTGATTTTAATTTAAGTCCTCAGGAAACGTTCTTACCAACAAAGTCTGTGGCGAAGCCAAGGTAAGATCCTAATCCTAGGATGAACGATAGATGTTCATCAGCGACAGTGACTACTTACCATCAAGTAAGTAGTCACTGTCGGTAGTAGTAGTCAGGTAGACTGCAAACTCGATCACGACTTCTATATTACAAAAGTTAAAAAAAACCTTAGGCTTACAAATACGATTAAGAAAGTGCCTTAAAATTAAAACCGCATTTAGCCAGAGTTTTACCTATATACATCAATTATTCTTAATTAAAGACGTGCCGTAGAAAATAGGTTACAACTCCAATTCGTAATTATTATTAGTGTCCGACACATCTATTAATACACTCGGAAGGGAATTGAAACGCGTAAAATGTGTTCGGACGTAGTGCGGTGAAGCTTTGAGCGTGTGAGCGAAAGTGAAAGCACATGGGGACACTTGTTGAGCCAATGTGTGGGCATGCGCGGACCACATATCCGCTACCTGTTTACATCCGTTATCAATCACGGTTATCAAGCGCAAACGTAATGTTTGATATGACGATGCTGGAGCGATACCTATACGTTTTATTAGCGTTTGGTACGTTTAATCGTATGAAAAGCGAGATTCCGTTTTAGTATTCTTTTCTTTAATTTTATTTTTAAAAGTATATTTAGACGTTTTTAAATAAGTTATTTTTTAAACATCTGTGATTATAGAGATAGATAGCACGTAGATACAGATACTAAATACCTACTCATTAATAAATCGTTTGTTCTTAAAAGTTTCGAGTTCAATAAAGCTTTTGCGTGTGATAAATTTGTTTAGCTGTACAAATATAATAAGAAAGAAGCGCTTGGTATATTTTATCCTTATTATAAATTGGATTGTAACAAGTAAGAGCGGTAAGTCGGATTTCTGCAATTATGCGAATAGGAGAGAGTCATTAGGGCAATCAATCCGGCGGACGGCGCTGGCCGGAAGGGAGGGCGGCTCTCGTATTATAATTCGCGTCTAATAACGTCGTTAACAACGCACATTAAAACAAAACAAACAGCGGAGAGGCGCGGGCGCGGGCGGGCGCCATCCTTCCTCGAATCCGTGTCATTAATTTACGTAATGCGTAGGTACGCGCTATCCCCAAATATTTAAGAAGCCTCCTCCGGGAGCGCCCGCTCCTCCACTATTCCCCTCCCCCGCCCCTCCCGCCACCCACAACCCGCCTGCCGAGAATTATGGCGGCCGCCTTGTAATTATATTTTTTAATTTATCTTCCTTAGCGAATACAATGGAGGCGCCACCCCGCCACCGGAGCGCTTCCTTCTCGTGCTGAATATTGTATCAGGCTGCTGAAAAAAGGAAAGAACGCTTTAATTACAAGCGAGAGCGCGGCCGGCATTACGCGTTAAATATTTGATGCTGTCTCTTTCTTGTCCTCTCGCCGCCCCGCGCCCCGCACCTCCCTGACCACTCGTCAATAATTAAAACACCTATTAACTCATTTGTTTGTTCTACTGACCCATTGATAGTATTAAATTTTTATGTACCTTTATATCTGAGCTCCGATCCTTAAGCCTATTGTTGTATGAATACTCATCAACTATAACAGATAAATAAACTAATCGCATTCACTACAAGGCAGTTGAGACGTATTCGCTTTCTTAAACATCCCATTGACCTTAACTTTCATATATCAGACTAACGGATAGATATACTTATACTCAAAACAATAACAAACAACTCAAATACATCACTACATAAATTGATATCATAAGGCTAACTGTGTATGGATAAACCTCATACATCTTTTAGGGCTTTGTGAAAAAGTTGTCCACTAACAATCAATATAGGTACGTATCAATTACAATTAAGTCATTGCTAGCGGTAACTATGTAGTATAAAATCTGCCTTTGCCTTCTGGAAGTCTGAAGTACAAAGCTAAGTCTTCAGCCGCTGATTAATCAATAAGTTTTCGCACTATGGTCTCCTATTGTAAATATGAATACTTAATATATGCACGTACTAGCTTATTCCCTCGGTTCCGCCCGCATTCAGTCATGGTTCCGTTCCGTATTCGTTTACTAATTTTCAGCAAAATCCAACTAGGACATTTTGCGCAAAAGAATAGCAAACACATAACCTTATAAACTTTCGTCTTTATGTTGTAAGTAAGATATGTCCGAAATTTATAGGCTAGCGTGGTAGACAATGGCTCATACCCTTCTAAAGATCTACTCAACAGTAGGAAAGTAATAGATTAACGACGTTAATTTTTCCTATTAAGACTTAATTGACTTTTATGTAGAGACTGTCGCACAGTACTAAGTCTATTTCTTCATTTACGTTATAAAGCTTAGCAGGGCATTTAATAAAAGACAAAATATTCTATGATAATTTATTATGAAATTTTGTTAACTTGTTTAGATATATGTAAATACTAACTTAAGACCTAGATGAACATTAGGGTGCTCATTATCATTAGTGATAAACGTAATTAAAGCGAACGGAAGACCGAAGAACGGAGACCATAGTGTAAAAATGTATGATTCATTGTCTTAATATAATGAAATGTATGCATCAAATTTAAATTTCGTAAAGCCCTTTATATTTTGACGCTGTGGGCACTAGCGCTACATCTATCTCTGCCTATTAAAAGCTAAGATAAGCTGTGATGTGTTCTGGTTTGGATGAAGCGACAAAGCAGACATGCTTATCCGAGGTATTCCAACTTAGGCCTACAGAGTAGCAATGCATCTATTACCAACTTTAAATAGGACTATTTCTATTTGAGGTTGATTACCGATTTCCATGGTCGGCACTGACCACTGACCATCAAATGACCTGCATGCACGAATTTATCAGGTTGATGTCGCAAATGAGCATGCAGATGTAATAATAAGACCTATAAGCAACTTCAAATAGGATAGTGGTTCTATATAAAATCGATCACATATAGGTTGCTATTCGCGAGACAAAGATGATCGCCTCATTTATGTAAGTGAGCCGGCAATCAGACCCTTCGACACATACGCAGCAACTGCTTCACGTTAGAAATAGGTGTATCTGCCCAGTAGAACTACACTGATTCTACCACCTAATACTTGTATAGTATAAAAAACAAAACAAATTTAAATAAAAACAATTAGATTATTAACTTTAAACAATATTATGAAATTAATTTAATCATTCCTTATAACGGAATTTATCAAAGATAGCACACCGGCAATACAGGAGCATAGCCGTTGATTTATTACTGAACAACAGTCGCAAATTAAGGCGGATTCCTTAGCGGACACCCGGAGCTGCAGTACTTAGCGAGGAGACAAAGTATAAAGTAGCGACCCCCATCCACCCACTGAAAAACGTCTCTAATATTCTTTTAGAAACGGTGGCATTTACGGGCTATATTTTATCCTGAATTTGCATACGCTCCTTTTTTTCGTTACCAGTCCTCTATTTTATGGGTGAGTATTTTTTCATCCGGGGGTTAAGATACAAAAGGGTAAAGCGCGGGAGCGAACTCGCATAATTAAATTGCACCGCGCGGTGCCGAGGCTACGCACTAAAACTCGTTTCAAACAAATTCAAACAGGGTAAACAATCCGTTTGTGAAATCTTGGGACTAAAGAACAGAAGAATTTATAAAAGAATGAAATGTAATTAGAAAATGTTTAACAAAATTTAATTTCTTTCCTTCACAACCTTGCTTTTTAAATTAGAAAAATAAAAAAGAAATACTTAGATGAGAACTCAACATCATTTTGAAATTATTTCACTCCGCTAGCTATTTTTAATTGCTCGTACATTAATTACATTGTAATGAATTCAAGGATAAGATTTTAATTCAAGGAGAAATTCTGTCAGTCCTGACAGTCGCGATTATAATTTAACTAACAAATTAGGAGAAATCTTACCCTGCTCTAAGTCAAATTACCATAATTGCTAATCAAATGTTGTAGAAGCAGCCGCGGCGTTGCTTCGTTCTAATTACGAATTCTAATTTCCTCTCTTGTCTCACAGGCCTTTTGAATTTGTAAATTATTGCCCTTGCTTCGAGATATCAAATGAATTCTAATCTTATTTTAAACGTTAAAGAGATTTAGGTATATACTTTAGGCGCTTTTTTTTCTTTCTTTATTATTTTTAACGTCGCTACTCCCGAGGACTAAGATGATCGCGTCATATATAAGTGAACCGGCAACTACACCCTTCTACCGAAACGCAAGAACTGTTTTACGCTAGAAATAGGTGTGGCGGTGGTACTTCCCCGGTCGAACTACATACGTTGATTCTACCACCTGGTATGTAGCTATGTAGTATGATATATTTCCAATATTTATTCATATTTTTTTTGTTCCGTGGATATAGAAAAGCTTGGGCTTTTTAATATCCACCTGTTTGGTCACCTCAACTGTTTGGTCTTTATCTATGTAGTTATTCACATATGAGTCGTTGCTAATTAATTAATCGATGGGTGCTGCTCATACACGAGGTCCATTAACGCCAGTGTACCTCAAGGCTCTGTCCTATCTCCTACTCTGTTCCTTCTGCATATCAATGACATGTTGCAACAAACCTGCAACATACATTGCTATGCAGATGACAGCACGGAAGATGCTGTTAACACAGGCCGTGCGAGTACCTCTCGGACACTAGTGGACGAAAGAAGAATCCGACTTGTGTCTGAAATCGAGAACTCTCTGGAGCGGGTCTCGACATGGGGTCGACTTAACCTTATTGAGTTCAACCCCACGAAGACACAAGTCTGCGCGTTTACCACTAAAAAAACCCTATTCGTCCTAGTGCCAGAGTTCCAGGAAGTTCCACTCACCATTGATAAAAGCCTGGGCATCCTGGGCGTTGATATCTCGTGTGATGTGCAGTACCGGAGTCATTTGGAAGGCAAAGCCAAGTTGGTATCCAAGAAACTGGGCGTTCTCAGCAGAGCTAAGCAGTACTTCACTAGGGGGCATCTCGCTATGCTTTATAAGGCACAAGTGAGGCCTCACATGGAGTACTGCTCGCATCTTTGGGCTGGAGCGCCACAGTACCAACTTAACCCACTTGACTCCGTACAGAGACGCGCGGTCCAAATCGTCAACGACCCAAGGATCTCCGATAGGTTAGAACCCTTAAGCCTGCAGAGGAACATAGGTTCCCTCTGCGTGTTCTACCGGCTTTACAATGGTGAGTGTTCCGAGGAACTTTTTGTCTTGGTGCCCATATCGCCATTCCTTCATCGCACCACTCGCCGAAGGTTGAAGTTCCATCCGCATCAACTGGACTCGTGGCGGTCCTCCGCGGTTCGGTTCGCACGTTCCTTCCTGCCACGAACGTGCA
>DWNE01006217.1:0-13253 GCA_018249875.1 Cecropterus toxeus
CCTATTTTTACCTAAAGATAAAGAAAGATCAAAACAATTACTTTTGCTCGTATCTTCAACTTCAACTGGATTGATATAATTAGCGAATTACCATGGCTATTACGTTTAATTATTGAAATTACTTAAAAATTCAACATCAATCGTTTGGATACCTGTGTAAATTATGACAAGTGACTTTATATGCGCTTATAAAGACCAATGTTATTAAGGCTTTTGTTTGCCACGATTGCTGAGGCGGTCAGTCGCTGCGGAATGCCGCATTCACACTTATTAGTCTCTTTTTATATCGCAATTTGTCATTTATTCCGCTCGTGTTTTTGCGACGTGTATTATCTCATAGCTTAATCCATGTATACCTATTTCCAACGTTGTCTTCAGGTAGCAAAGCTATGTTATTTTTGTGTTGCTATTGGGACTTTCGTCTAAATAAATAAGAGAAGGTTAGAGCCTACTCCACCACATTGCTGCAGATTGGTAGAGTCACGTTTCCTTCATCAAGGTTTAACAGGTGCTACGCTGAACCGTTAATATAAAGATACAGTTCAGAAATATCCATGAATTTACTACCAGGTCCCATCCTTGTGTTTCAAAGACGCGTCCTGAAGTAGAATGAAAGGCCGTTAGTACGAAATACTATGTTCTGTACCCTTAGTTCTTTTTATTTTTTCAATAAGCTATATTGACGACCCGCGTGGCGGAGCGGTCACCATACCAGTCTGACACGCAGTGGTTCCCAGGTTCGATCCCCGGCCAGACAAAAATTTAAATGATGAGTTTAGATTTCTGTTTTGGGTCTGGGTGTTTGTGTATTCGTCTTTGCGTGGCCATGGTACCCACGACACAGGAGAAAATCCTACTGTGTTGCTATGAGGATCGAAAGCGTTTATGTTTATGTTATGTTTTTATACAACAAACAAACACTACGTCTCTCATTTATACATACATTAATTGCGGTCCATCGCCCGTAACCATACAGCCCTACTCCTGTTTAATAGTCTCCGATGTAGGAATGCGGCCATAATTTGTAATAAGCCAGGATCGTGAGATATTTCTCTACGGTTCGCCTCTTTAATAGGTTTCGCTCGTTACACCATTCCCATGCTTTCTGGACTGAATCACGGGTTTTCCTGATCCCGAGATTGGTGTGATTCTCGCAGAAAGCAGTGGTTTACGGAGGCATCACAATTATTCAACTTACCAAGTTTTCACTGGATTAGATATGTAGATTTTGTGAAATTGCGAGAGGATCTACGTGTCTGCTTAACAGATATTTTCGTGTCTGAGCATTAGATTCCAAGGAAGTGGAATCTATGTAGGAAAAGAATAATTACATTGAGTAGATTTTTGTCAAGGAGTCACTGCGAACACGTTATATTTGAACCCAACATCAATTAAAAGAGTCATAATTGTTGTTATTTATATAAATTGGCCTGTAACCATAGGTAAGAACATCATGATTCTAAGGTTTACACATTAGAGCTTGATAATCCTCTTGTCATGCATAAATAAGTATAATATTGCCACCAGGTGGAAAAATCAGTGTAGTCCGATCGGGCAGGTACCAACGCCACACCTATTTCTACCGTGTGAAGCATGAAGCAGTTCTTCTGATCTGATCGACTTCAGATAGAACCGCTGTTCTATGTGAAATGTGAACCACTTACCATCAGGTGGACTGCATGCTCGTTTGCTACATCCTTATTAAAAATGTATATATTGTAATGAACGCTATGAATATCTGACCTAGTACTGTAATTTAATAGCCTTATTTACCTAAGGCCCAGATGGTCTGATTGAGACCTAATTGTAGACCGATGTTGCCCGACAAGCGTCCAATTGCGTTGTACTGTTACTGAACGGTTGCAAAATTAGCTGTTGTTTCAATTCGTAATAACCGTAAAATGTTCTACTGAGCGTGCTCTATGTATATACTGTTGATATGTTCAACTTCCGACTTTATGACTTTATACAAATAGTTTGTGTTTTAAAATTTCGTTCATAATGACATGACTTTTTAAGGTAGATTTGAGTTTGTGGGGATGTATGTGAAGTTGGTTACTCTTACACAAAAAACTTTACTGGTGGTAGAACTAATGTAATTCGACTGGGGAATTACCACCGCCACAGCTATCTAGCGTGAAGCAGTTCTTGCGTTTCGGTGGAAGGGTGTGGTTGCCGGCTCACTTACAATGAGGTGATCATGTTAGCCCTCGGGAGTAGCAACGTATCTGTGATCGATTTCAGATAGAACCCCTGTTCTACAGGAAGTTGCATACAGATGTCCATGGGCGGCAGTAACCACTTACCATCAGGTGGACTGTATGCACGTTTGCTACTTCATTCTCATAAAATAAAAACTGGGCGGATTTCGCAAAAAATTGACACATAGTTTATTATGATCTTGATTAACACATAGTACCGTTACCGTGGTAACCATGACCAATGAGGGCACAGCCGCGGTAATAACCTAGTTCAACTTATAATACGTAAATATTTGTACCTAAAAGCTTTTGTAAAGCCCATAATAAATAGAATCTTGGCTCTACTGCTTCTATACTATAATGTACAATTGTACATCCCTTACGTTACTGCAATTTAATATGATGATGGTTATATCAAAAAATAACTGTGCAAGCCTTCGTAATGTGTTTAATATTAGTTGTCGATTATATTAGGACAAAGACAGTAAAAAATTGTAACATCTTGCTTCACACGAAACTCTTACCGAAACCAATGCAACCATTTCTAATAGAAAAGACGGAAATAAAAAATTAAAAGCTACATTTTAATTTATACCTCGAAGTATGTCAACACTTTAATTGCACCACAAACTGGAACTTCAGACTTATTTAGTACACCTATACCTATACTGAGCTCAATTATCCCGTACGTACAATAGACGTACTCAAGAAATCAAATACTATGTAAGTGCGTGAGAAAGTCCGTATCCAAGCCGGAAATCAAGCTTAATTCTCGTCTGATTGTCTGTATAAATACGTGGGCTAATTCGAGTGTTGCCCGCATTGCAATCCACCGTTTAAACAAGCACGGAGCAAGAATTAAGTGTAATTAGACGGGTGGTGTGCGGGAATCCGAGGAAAAAGCGAGGAATGTACGCAACGCGAGCTACGTGTTGCGAGGAATACCGGCGGAGTTATGACAATGTGTATGATTAAAGCGTTAAGATTAAATTATCAACGTTTCGGGAAAATGCTCGAATGTTGCTAAGTAAATGGGGTTTACTCTTTTTTACCCGACGACGTCAGATGTCGGTAATGTTTTTCGAGCGTGTGTATGTATGAATGCTTGTATGTACGTCCATTTCTTCATGAGGAATTGTGACGTGTGACATATCATTAGAATCGTCTCAGTTTGCAAAGTGACATAGGATATATATGTATATATATGACATGATATGACAATGTGTATGATAAGAGCTAAAAATGCTCGAATGTTGCAAATTGAATGGGGTTTCATCTCTTTTTGTAATGATAATGTGTAATGTAAATCTTACTAATATTATAAGTGGGAAACTGTGTAAAGATTTTTTTTTAAATATGAAGTAGCAAATGAGCAACGGCCCACTTGGTAAGTAGTTACTGCCGCCCATGGACATTTGTAAGCAACTTCACACAGAACAGGGGTTCTATATGAAGTCTATTGCAGATGCGTTGCTACTCTCGATGACTGAGATGGTCGCCTCATATAAAAGTAAGCCGGCAACCATACCCTTCCACCGAAACGCCAGAACTGCTTCACGCTAGAAATAGGTATGTTATTTGTGCTTGTTACTCTTTTACGCAAAAACTATTGCTCGGATTCCGCTAAACTTTAACACAGTTTATGACTTGAATTAACTTGGATACAAATGACATGGGATACTCATATACAATTTAAAATGATTATATTTTTTATATTTTTTCTTTACCGGGATAGTTGCATATGTAATTTTTTATATGATTATAATTTTTTTTTTCAGGTAAGTTTCGACGTATCTCGCAGTATTCCGAATTTTCGTAAGTAACATAATATATTCCTACATATAAGAACAGTATCTTCTATTTAAACGTTTATTATTGTTGTTTCCAATAGTCAAATTCAGTAAATATATACCCAATTACCTATAGTACTTAATAAGTACCTAATTCTCTGAAATATACAAAATTTGGAATTTAATCTTAAATCTTAACTCAAAAATTGCCATATAATCTTAAGTTTTAACTCCGAGAAGGTATATACAAATATTTATATGAATACCTGGATACACATAAGTATAATATTCCAGAGCCCATAGCTTACTATAGCTATATTAGGAATAACCAAAACCATACGTAATGTTTCTCCACACATTACCCTTTAATAAATTTAAGCGATTAAAATCTACGCAGTTATATGGACTCCTGGTAATTCACATCACGTTTGCAATACTCTGCAACAAAGTCACCTTCGTGTAATTAATCTAATTACATACGACGAGGTAATCTTGTAAGCATGCAAAACTATAAAGTCGGATTGTTAGTCAGTTTATAGCAATCTTGTGAAAATGACAGGAAGAAATGTTTTTTTTTTTTGTATAATAGTCAATCTCTCTCTTTAGTAATAGTTAAGTGCCATCAAATAGTGGATTATTGGCATTACTGGCTAGGCCTGTGCTGGCAACATAATTGTCAACATAATTGTCATCAACGTAGGTATTAAGTGCCAAAAATCGCGTATGGTTATGACAGGCATCTATCTAAATGTATATAGATAATGGTAGTAACATTTGAGTTTGAGCGACTAATTTTATAATCAAAAAATGATAAGTGCAGGGCAAAGGAGTAAGGGCGATAGAAGGAAACACCGCGAATTGCCCGAAATGGCAAAATACGTAAAGCAATCGTTTAGTTTATAGTACTTATCCCCTATAATCGATGAGTAATGAGTACGAGACAAAAGAGTAACAGAAATGGACGTGCTGGCAACATTATTGCAGAGGTTCAATCAACACAGCCATTAGGTGCCAAACACCACGCATGTTCGATTGGCAACTAGGTATATACCTAATCACTATGTTTTATCTCTTATAATTGATGGGTAATGAGTAAGAGGCAAAAGAGCATCAGAGATAGACGTGCTGGCAACATTATTGCAGAGGCTCAATAAACGCAGCCATTAGGTGCCAAACACCACGCATTTTCGATTGGCAAATATATCTAATCGCTATGTTTAATCTCTTATAGTCGATAGGTAATGAGTACGAAGCAAAAGAGTAACAGAGTTGGACGTGCTGGCAACATTCTTGCAGAGGCTCAATCAACGCAGCCATTAGGTGCAAAACACCATGCATATTCGATTGGCAAATATATCTAATCGCTATGTTTAATCTCCTATAATTGATGGGTAATGAGTACGAGGTAAAAGAGTAACAGAGTTGGACGTGCTGGCAACATTATTGCAGAGGCTCAATCAACGCAGCCATTAGGTGCCAAACACCGCGCATTGTTCCGCGCAGGCAGCGTGAGTTAGTGCCCATAACGGGGATAACTGTTAATTATATAGCGCATATTCGCTGCTGCCAGTACTTTGTCTGGCGTTATTTATGGGGCACGGTCGCGAATGACACTTCGTAAGGTTTGCGTATCGATTGGTTTTTAAAAGGTGCTATTTTGAATAAATTAAAACGTCTTAGGAAAAAATGTATTTAACAATACGTAAAAATTTCTCGCCGAAATCATACTCTATTTATTATAAGAAATTAATTTATTTTAGTAAATAAAAAAATACAATTTTATATTGTTTCGGATTTACTTATTTCGATAAATTCTCAAAAAATACTTAAAAACAGGTTAAAAATATTGAATATAATCCAAAAGTGGATTGCCTATTAACCTGTTTTAATATTTGAAGTTAAAACATTTAAAACTACCGAAATACTTAAATCATATGACGAGACCCATTTTTTACTAACTCGCATCTTCTTCAGAAGAAATCTCGAGTGTACATCCCTATAGTAACCGCATTTTAAGACAGCCGAAGAATTGTCATTATTTGGGATATAATTTCGAAAGGGCGCGCGTCAGACGATGAAAAACCACACGAGACTTTTACGGCGACAGCCAGGATGCTTTATGGGCCTGCTGGCTCTCGGAAGATCGTTCGATTTACATTAAAACTGCAATTAGCCCGACACTCTCCTCCATTAAATGCTACTTAACTCGAATGTAAATTGAAATAAAGTAAAAAGTTAAAATATATTTAAACCAGATATTTCCATTCCCAGTGAATCGTATCCGTTTTTTTTCACATTAATCTTCAATAGACCTACATTTCTAATTCTTATTCTACTTGCATATCGTATATATTTTGCATACATCTCTTCGCTTTCAATATCAACCGGGCCTCGAAATAAAAACATCGCGATTGTATATCAGCGTGGAGTCAGGGCGACCTATCACGATTAATTTGAATAACATCAATTAAGTAGGCCTCTGGAGTGGACATAAAACAAGCTGGTCGCTCTGACAACAATGGGCCGAGCGGACGCGGCCGCATAAAAACTTACGACATAAAATATTAATAGAAATGCACGTGCGTTCATTGTCAATAAATTACCCAAGTGACAGAGCAATAAAAAAGTATATTTCTTGCGGAGTGAATGGGAGGCTACGAGGAGGCTTCGATGTGAGGTAGCCAATAAAAGTGGCTGGCGGTCGGTCGTAAACTTCCGCCGTAGACTGCGTGGCGAGACGCGGTGCAAGGCCGCACATCCTCTCAACTAAAACACGCTATGGAACACTAGATATCCCCGCGCACATCTCCGACACATTCTTTAAAACACGTCATATTTCATTGTACGATTAAGAAAGACAGAAAGTTAAACTGATCTTAAAACAAACTTTACGTTAAAAAGCGTACTATGAAACAAATGATTAACAGATAATGAGGTCTGAACAGCTTCAATTCCATATGAAACAATAAAAGATGACCACCGTGGCGGTCACCACGCAGTCTGATAGGCAGTGGGTTCCGGGTTCAATCCCCGGCCGGAAATAAATCTAAATGATGAATTTAGATTTTTATTCTGGGTGTGGATGTTTGTGTATTCGTCTTTTACATGTGTGTGTGGCACCTACGACACAGAAGAAAATCCTAATGTAGGGTTACGAGTGTAGAAAGCGTCATTGTTTATGTATGTGTATTATGGATTTTGTTTCGCCAGTTCTTTTTCAAAACAAAACCTTGCGAAGACAGATTTCTGTAAAGAATGTTCTTTGAATAAAATATTTTCGATTTGACTCGAACCGATAACGTTAACAATTCAATTCAGAACAGACTAGATTCAGATTCTATTCACGCTTACGATATGTGACGCTATAATTGTAATGCTGAACTCTACTAGAAGCGTCCGCGTAACCGCACCGTTTAATACTCTCCCTAGCGTAATACAAAGAGGCATGAATCTTACATGAGTCACGTGTTCGAGAGGTTTTTTCCAGAGCCAAGTGCAACAAAAGGTCACGGGACTCAAATTAAATTAGACTGTATAAATAATTTGTAGACGATCCCGACATCGGACGGACGGCTTGACGGACCATCTGATATAATCGGTGACCCGCTGCTCCAACCTCACCTCCTAATCTCCACGATTCCATCTCCTAATACCATCTTGTTTCGTTATCGAACAAAAAACATGTAATGCTTTTAATTAGATTAAATTGATTTATACTATATCGATCGGTCGTGGTGATATCGGATGTTGGAGGTAATTAATCTCCGCAAATAACGACCGTAACTAACGTTCGATGGTGTATTGTTTCTATAAAAAATCGTAGGGATGATGAGATTTGAATTCTCATTTATCTTGTTTATTATCTTATGATCTAAATGAGCTCGATTCGTTCGAGTGTAGTAAGTCGAATTGAAATTACAAGTCGTATTTAGTAGAAGATACCGCGCGTTGTTGCCCGTGTTCAATTCGCTAAAGGATTTTTTTATAAGAATGAAGAAACGAGCATGCCCACCTGATGGTAAGTAGTTGCTGCCACCCATGGATATCTGTAAGCAATTCTGTATTCATATAAAGCAGTTATTCTATCTGAAGTCCATCATAGATACGTTGCTACTCCCGAGGACTAAATATACTAGAGAACCGGCAACTACACCCTTCCACCGCAACGCAAGAACTGCTTCACGCTAGAAACAGATGCGACGGTGGTACTTCCCCGGTCGAACTACATAGGTTCTACCAACTGACATACATATATACACAGGAACTGTATGTACATTTATTTGATACATGAATAATATAATTAATTTAGGCTGTATAATACGTCGTAAATAATCACAAAATGACACGAAATTATCTTATAATATAATATTACAATATCGGCATCATATATGAATCTTATTGATATTATAAAGGCAATTACATATTATAAACGAGACACAAACTTTACTATCATGTAAGGCACTGACTACCGCTTACTAGAATTATTAGGTTTCGCCCAGAGGTTTCTCGAATAATGGAAATGAGTACTAAGAAACAATATTTTGAAAATTCATCCCCTAAAAGAGGTAAATTACAGTTGAAAGGTTAAAGTAATGTAGCATACCTTGTCGAATTTTATTGATGTACTTACGTAAGATGAGGAAAATTGTATGTTTCGTTGTAATTTAGACTAAATTAAAACAAATTTTAGAACTACATTGACTTGTCTATAAATGATACAATTTAAGGTTACATCTAATTAGTTTGTAGAAATATATTACTCCAAAGATTACAAAAAAATGACTTACAGATAAATTACTATACACTGTGACAAATAATATATCTATAGCTAATTAGCGTAGTTGTAGTGAGTAGATTATTATATCACATTATACCTGCTTCACTGAGTTCAAAACTTTCATAGATACGTATTTCCACGTACAATTCGCACAAACGATTCACAAGTTCAACAGGTTAGTAAAAATTTAGCGAACATCGGAAATTACGAACTCCACGAAGTAATGTTCTACCGTAAAGCCTAGATGAGTTTAGTTTGCTTTGTCGACGCCGACACAGCTGACACGGTTTATTTCGCATTGTTTTTATGAAAATGACGCTTTCAACACTCATAGCTACACAATTTAGATTCCCAGTAAGTGTCTTGGACACACACAAAGATGAATACAGAAACACCCACAACATAAATTCGTAAGTTAGATTTAGAACTGATGGTTTTAAGCAAACGAATATGCAATCGCTCTGATGGTAAGGGGACACTGCCGCCAATGGACATCAGTAACTACGAGTAACTCCTTACAAGTCTGGGAGACTTGCGAAGAGCTATTCATGAAGCCGATCACATAGGATTTGCTACCTCTGAAGGCTAAGATAATCGCTACGTACGCTTCAGCCAAAATTAATAAATTATTAGCCAAAATTTAAAAAATATAATGATAAAACTATTATCTCACAAATAGTGCATATATTTTATGCACCTATTACTTTTATCATGTTCAAATGTCAAAATCAACATAATTAAAGAATAGACAAAATTAAAGTACATATTTTATAAATATTTCACACTTGAGTTCGTATGTTTATGTGATGATAGATATATTTTTTAATTTGTTTTAGTTTATTTTGTGTTTAGGTGGCAATCTTGCAACTTCCTCTAATTGGATCCTCGTACATAGACTTAACTGCAAGTAACATAACCTACTTTTCATCTTAAAATATGTAGAGCTTAAATAATTCCATTACTGCATTACACACAGGTGAAGCTTTACGTTAAATAAACGACTGCAATTTGGATAAGTACTTAAAAAAATACCACCCATCCTCTATTGACGATTCTCATGTATTTGACGAAACAATACGACACGTTTGCAACCCTCGATCGTGATCCATAAAGCGCGAACTTAGCTAATGAAATATAAAAAAAACTACTAACATATTTTGTAGCTAGAAAAATATTGTGCCACGAGAATAGACTTTATGTTTATTGGAATAAGACTTAGGTAGAGGTTTTTAAGCGCAAAATAAAGTGGTTAGTTCATCTACCTGCGTTTGCAATATTGTCTACCTAGACTCGCTGAACGCAAACTGCACCCGGCGTGCGATAGGGCTGCCAATTTTATTAATATTATAAATGCACAAAGCCGTCTGGTTGGATTTCGTTGAAATTTGACACACAGACACTACATGACCAGTACTAAGAAATGAAATTGTCATTACCGTGATAATCATGACCGTAGCGAGTGGAGTCGCGAGGATATGCTAGTTATATATTGTGCCCAATTAAAACATTACTTAAGACTTTTAAAAAAATTTATTGACTGACTTTTAAAGACACATGAATGAGGTTTTAATATTAGTAAAGTAAGTCATTGATAATACAAATGTCTAGTAACTAGTAACATCTAGTAACTGCCACATGCAACATATTTTTCGTTTTTTCTTTTAATTCGTCCTGTAATGAAAATAAATAATGCATAAAAAGGAATCAATATACAAAAATACGAGCTTTTTTCGCTATGAAAATTATGTTTAATTTAAAATGACAAATCTGTAGTTTAAATTAACAATTATCGTTTAAAACGCACCCCTGTAAGTTCGTACTTCTAACAAAAGATCTCATAATTATTATTTTTCATCTGCTACGTTTTTGTCACAGTTATCAATCAACGTAAGGGCCCTTGTTTTGTCTCTCTCTCCCCTGCACCATTTTGTATACAGCTGTCCCTTTCTACCGCCGTATAGTGTAATTATAGGAACACCTGGGCGCAAAAGAATGTCGCACAAAGAGACAAGTAATGACGATCCGAATCTTAGATCGGTATATTGTTACCGAGAAAGCCTTTGCTTCATTAATTACGAAACATAATACTCTTTACAATTTTCAAAAATTATGTTCGTTGAATGCTGTCATATTATTTGATGAATCGTCGGAACTCGGAGAGCATACGGTACATTTACGTGGACGCTACTGTTTTGCCTTCTAAGAAAGGTAAAAGAAAGGTTCGGGACAAAAGGTGTAAAATTATGATTTCTTGGCTACTGTTCTTTAGTTAAAGGTCCTTGAATTTTAAATGTGAAGCTTCATTGTATTTTATGTTACAGCCAAAAGCTCTACTTCATTATATGGTTCTTATGTTACTCTTTCTTAAAATAAAATTGAAGAATCAATGGTCTGTATTATTTCTTCTTTATTAGATTGTATCAATCTCTGCATCTTAATTTAATGAACAATGTCTAACTCCTTTAGCTTGTTTTTTAAGTCCTAATTTACTCACTAAACAAACTATTCATTTCGCGAAGTCCTTTTATAATCACCAAACAAGCAACATTTGCACTCTACATAAATATACCAGCATTACTATCCGATTTACCTTTACGCTTAAGATTTACCAGTTCTTTGGAATAAGATGACGCGAAGCAGTTCGTGCCTTGTCGTTAATGAAGAAATATAGCGGTTTTGTGATAAGTCGCGCGATAGTACTGCCCCGGGCTCGCCAATATTAATTATACTGGACTAAAAACTGCTCTAAGGCAGGCCTTATCTGATAAACGGTGAGAGGAAATGAATGTACGCCATTTTTAATATTTGGACGCGTGAGGAATTTTTGTGGGAACGCTTAAGTAGCTAGTAATTTTAAGATTTAGACGATGTTTTTGGGAATTTCTGAATATGCGTAACTTAAGTTTTGTTTAAGATTTACTTAGGATGATACTTATTTTTATCTTATTTATATTAGTGTTATCGATTTCTGTACAGCTGATTGTTTTGCAAAAAGTTCTTAAAAATATTTGAAGTCGAAACCTTAGAAAAAAAATGTTAAACAGTGGAACAGTATACCCGTCCCATTGTATACTCAGACACTTTAATTATTTGCATATAGTTAAAGATTGCCATACGATTAATGGATAAATAATATCCGTACAAAATTTACAAAAATCTTTCCTCCAGCAAAGTTATTGTGAAAATTAACGGGAAAGGCACCTCGACGCAAAAAACACATATTTCCAAACATAACGTATCTTCTAAGACGATGGAATATCCTAGCGAAACGCAAAGTGGCTTATAAGTATAAAATTGGATGTAGGATATTGAACTTTATACGTACGTGGTAGAAGTTGTTCCAAAATGAGTGAGCGGGTGATGAAATTTCGGCGTATTAAATTGAAACTATATCGACGGTCAGCAAATCCTGGCAATGTTTGTTTAGGGCGCGGCCACCCTAAAATATTTATTTTATCTTGGTTTGCCGAAGTCGCGTCAATACATAGTTTGTTTCCATTTTTACCCCGAGTTAAAAGATAGGATGGATATTCGTATATTTTATACGGACGCCTATTTGACGAGATGCTCGCACTAGTGATGGGGACAGGGGATAGGTTGTGCCATATTCTGATTTATTATTTATATGCATTTCATTAAGGATTAAAACAAAACAAATATATCAATGTACTCGTTGAGGACGCGGTAATATTTAGGAATTGATTTCTGGAAATTTAAGAGAATTTTAACAAAAATACATAAATAAAGAATGAATCTATGATGTTAAACAATTTTCTTAAAGTTTACACCTACCAAAACTCAGTTGCAATTGATGTATATGACGTTTGAAGAATTTAAAACGATTCCAGAGTGGCTTCTAGTGATGCTACGTTCAAATCTAAATCTATATTTGCCAAAAAAAAAAAGAAAAATCTCGTTTATTAGATTACTGATATCGTATTTCAATTATTATTAGGTCCATGCAAATTGGATTTCTCTAAATTGAAAGTTACTAACATAATATTTTTGACGAATTCTTTCTTTCTACACATGATCTTCATTGTATTTACTAGACTTAGGTATCGATTTTATAATAGCTTATCGATTAAGCAGGCAACAGACATCACTAGTTCGCACGTTCAGACTAGATACTAACGTCTTCCGAGCTTATCTTGACCAAATACCTTCGCGGAATTAACTCCAAGTGACTATTGATTTTCAAACTTTACGATTCTAATATCCTGTTTGTATTGTGCTAAGACAAACGTCAGGCGTCCATCTATTTGTCTTTTTAAAAAGATACGGCGGTCCATTTTATAAACATCAGTAAAAAATGAAAAATCACAACTGACACGTCATTCCTAAAATATTTTTTGATGATGATGATTTTTGCAGTATTTTATAACAGCTAAATTACATAAGCACTTGAAATAATTAATTATTATAGCAAAGTTTATGGAACAAAGTTCCTATTTTTATTAACAATCACATTTATTGTTTTATAAA
>DWNE01006218.1:0-13251 GCA_018249875.1 Cecropterus toxeus
AGAAATCTAAACTCATCATTCATATTTCTGTCTGTCCGGGAATCGAACCCGGGACCCACTGCGCGTCAGACCGGTATGGTGACCGCTCCGCCACGCGGGTCGTCAAAAAATATTAACTGGCAATATACGTAGATATACCCGTTTTTGTTTTTATTCTTTGTTAACAACAATGCAAGCGAACATATACTGCCCCTGATAGTTAAAAAGACGTTTAACATCTAACAAAATCTAACAAAAAGTAAAAGCGGATAAATAAATGTTTTGCCTATAAAATTATTCTTTGTCTTTATTCCAGGATTTTTTGATTTTCGACAATTGATAAAGCATAGAAGTTAACGTTTCTCCGCTTCCGAGATCTTCAGTTTAAAATTCACTTGAAAAGAAGAAAACACCAGGTCAAATAGTTTTTTTTAATAGTTATAAATAAAATAATTTATATTAATTTATTTTAAAAAATATATTTATTTGTGTTTGAATCATCTCATGAATATTATAATCGTAAAAAACCTAGTTAAGCTGTATGTAATTGTTTTTTTAGGTTTTGAAAAATATTAAATTATGTAAATGAGATTAATATATAATTATATCGCGATAAAAGAATTTAGAAATAGCTTCGAAAAATCGTAAATTTAACATTATCTGTCCTCAACAATTCTGAAAGTTTCGTACAATGTTTGTGCTAATATAAAATGTTATATGCTTTTAGACGAAGATATTTTCGTTATAAAACCATTTTTTGAGTGTAATTTTTCTAGTCAAATAGATTCTAAACCATAAACAACCATTTTTAGCAAACTTAAGTATATTCAAATATTTCACCATGAAATAGAAAGATTGTGATTATTATTATAATAAAATATGAATCTGATCTATAATTGTATAATTTTATTTATAAAATGTAAATGACAAACAATAATTTTAGGAAATCATTTTATTTTAACGAATAGAAGTTTTAATACGTTTCAAATTATTTGGCGTGTTTGTAGCTGATCACAACAACGCCATCTATGAACATTTTCTGCAACTAAGATAACAGATGAAGAATTCATAGAGTAAGAAGTTCGGCTATTCGCCGCTAGACTATGTTGTATACAGTGTTTGTTATATTCAAACGAATAGTTCGCACTTGGTAAGTTCTAGAGCAACTATAGGGTAAGGTTGCTCAATTCGTAACACGGCCTAAGTCGTACCCAGGCTATATCTCATCTGATGTTTATAAATAGCACCACCTAGTGTTTTCAATCGGAACTATTTAGTCAACAAAGCCAGCGTATACAAGGACGGCCAGCCGCCTGTCCGAAGCAGAAATAATTAAAAAGTAAGTTTTTTATACAGTTTTCATATACTTTTTAAACTCATTTGTAAGCTTATTATCGCAAGAATGTGATCTTACCTTTTTTTTTTTCAATTGAAGCTTTTCATAACATATATTTGGTAATCGTTTAGGCGTTCTCAAATGATCGTACATTTTTAGGATATGGCATGATTTTAGTTTTAAATTTATAACACCCCACAGCTTAAGTCGTACTTATGCTCAATTCTTTAGTCTTACCGGTTCTCTTATTAAAAAAAATGTTTTATAATTTATAATTTACAAAACCAACAATAGAATTAACTTCAAGTCCCTAGAAAAATGAATCAGAAATCAAAGAAAATATCTATAAACGGAAGGGGTCTGTTCTATATTTAAAAATAAAAGTTAAAACTGAAAAGGGACAATAATCTATAAAAAGAATGAATACTAATAAATCAAGCAAGAAGTAGAAAAACAAAAAATCTAAAGAATCATGGCTATGTAAAATATATATTTTACACCGCTGGATATTGAAAACAAAATAATTATATTTTTCTAAGCGTTGTTTTGTTTTTTAAGAGATTGTAATATAATTTTATTTTGTTTTTATGATAGAAGAAGAAAGAAAGAAAGAAAGAAAACATTTTTATTCACGATATGACAACACATTGCACAGATAATAAAGGAAACGAAATAGAAATAAGTAAAATAATAATAGCAAAGCGAACATCTAAAGTAACTAAGGTATTGAAACAAAAAGAAATAAGATGAAAAACGACATATAAAAAATAAATGGTTCTATATTTTAATATATATTCTGCATGTAACTGCGCTGCAGTATAGCGTGAAAGGGTGTTAGTAATATAGCTTCAAATTTTTAAGCCAAAAATAACCAAAAAAGTTAATCTTAGCCTGATTGTTTGTAATTTTTAGTTATTCTTGTGATATCTGTTTATAAAGGATTATGATAAAAGTTTATTGTATGTTGACAAACAATATTTCTAAGTACGACTAAGGCTGTAGGAGGTACGAATTAGGCGACTAGGTGCCTTAATCGTACCGATGACACATTTTTGAAAAACGCTAAAATACCTGTTTTGATAAAGTAAGTTCATGTTTTTATGATTGTGAGTGACAAACGCTTCAATTTTATTTATACCTCCATATCGAAAACTTTTGTTTGTGTAACTTTATTTTAGAAATAGTAATGATAACCTCAATTGTATTTTCAAAGTTAGCACAAAACAGAATGAAAACTAATGAACAACTCGTCGACTCATCCAGTAGCTGTTTGAGGGAGGTGTAATTTAAAAACTTAACATAATTCCCAACTTACAAAGTGGCTCTCAGGGTTCTTTGACATGGAAATTTTATAGAATAGGGTAACTTCAGTACAAATTATATTCAAAGAAAAATTATTCACGTGGAGTGTGGAAGTTATGGTGGGTACTTACGCTTCGTTACCTATTAAATGTTTCCAGAAAGTGTTCTTCGTATTGCTTTTACAAAATAAGAATGAATATCGGGTAACTTTCAATTCATAAATATGAGGGACTTGACCATATTTTGGAAAATATATTTACAATTAAAACAGTATAGCATATGCCCTTTGATATATGCGTAAACACATATGGTTCATCGACTCGCGTGGAGGAGCATTCACCATACTGGCCTGCTCCGCAAAGATGATCTGATGACGAATTTAGATTTCTATTCTGGGTCTGGGTGTTTGTGTATTCGTCTTTGTGTGTATTCATGGCACCCACAACACAGGAGAATATCCTAGTGTGGGGCTATGAGTGTAGAAAGCGTAGACAGCGTTCTACGATAACGTAGCGGTGAGAATCTTAGCTTTCTCAGATGGGGTTCAAATTTTAAATATCTGACAATTTCATGCTGATTTTTGAATGTATCTTAATAATGATCACTAGAACTACAGTCTAGAAGAACAGTGAAGAAAAAATGAAGAGGAAGTCTAACTATCTACGATTTCTGCATACAGTTTTCGTGTTCGAAGTATATTAGTGGTAAATCTCTATTAAGTTTTATGTTAGATCGATGCTATGAACATAATCGGTCAAAAAATACTTTCATGTTACGAAAGTAATATTTATATTTAGGTATATCAAATATGTATAGATTTAATTTATATATATACAGATTGATGGAACATTTCCAAATATTTTAAGTGTTAATTTAAATGTTCAAGTTTGCTCTTCATGTCGGCATCTGTACAGTACATTTGTCACAGGGATCGATTTATTGAGGCAGGTACCGTCGGTCCTCTGGAAATAAGCCAGTTCCCAAAAATTTTCTCATAATTTTTACGTACAACCTACGTGCCCTTATTCAGCGAGTGAACTAATCGTTTGAGTCACGTTGAGAATTATTCGCTTATGAGCAGTACTCGCTTAAACAAACTAATATAATTAAGCGATAACGAAGAGGTAGGTACTTATCTGGAATAGTAGAATCCGCAGGGTGTAAGGCCAATGCAGACTTAACTGTCATTAGAAACTTTCTAATTTAAGGCTTAACGACATGTCTATGAGTAGAGGGGAGGTGGAAGAGTGTAGTCTGGTTTACAAGCCACTTCGAATTCTTAAGCAATCACATAGTGAGTGTTTAGGATTTACGTTGTTATCTTATACGTCTGCAGTAGACTTCAACTCATGACGAAACAAAATTCTGTTTGATATAAGAAATGAAATTTTGTTTTTCTCGTAACTCGTTTTTCGTCTTCGGTTAAACAAGTCCTTAAAAAACGGAGCTGAGGAAGTTATTCATTTCAGCGAATAAACGTTAAGAAGTTATGGTTACATTTTTATTTAATAATATCTGACTTGTTTTACTGGTGAAGTTATACGGAAAACGCGGAATCAGCTCAACGTATAAAAAGTAGAATATAATTTATTAGGTACTAACTTAAAGTAACTCAATTTTTAATGCTCATCACAAAATATTTGTTGGATTTTGACGTGTTAAGCTTCTTGTATATTTACAGACTTTGAACGTGACAGACGCGTGTCGGGGCAGACTTACTAGTATTCTTCTATCATCGTACAACTTGTACTAACGTATTTATACGTGCCTGAACAATACCGTTTAGACACAGACCATAAATGTGAAATTATTGAACCGAAAAACATGTTTTCTTCTGCTACGGCACGTTCTATATCTGCAATGAATGATGCAGATGAAAAGAGTTATAAGTATAGAATAATAAACTTCTCCACGTACTACTTTTCTTAAAGTAAGTGAGCAAATTTACATAATATATGACTTTAAGCTGATATTATCGCGGAATTGATACATTTTAATCAGTCACGGCGAAACCACGCCATGGCCACGATCTATATAATTGAGTCGAAATATCGGCAAATAGAAATTTAAAAACAGCACATCGCGAATACCCGTAACATATTAAAATTTACATAAAACAGGTGTTCTATCTGAAGTCGATAATAGATACGTTGCTACTCCCGAGGACTAAGGTGGTCGCCTCATATATAACTAAGTGAGTGGGCAACGACACATTTTCACCAAAACGCAAGAACTGCTTCACGCTAGAAATAGGTGCAGCGGTGGTATCTTCCCAGTCAATCTACACTAGTTCTACCACCTGGTAAGTAAAGGTTAATATTCCCCTGTAGCCTGTAGAGTATGTAACAACGCTACACATCAATGCGGATCGGTGGAAGGAATAACAAAACAGCACCTTCGAATGCTGAATGTGTGGTTCTTAGTACTAATTTCCCATCATTTAATGGAGTTGTAGCAATCCCTATAGAAGCAATGACTCACGCATCTTTCCCGGATTGTTTTACATTTACCATTTCGCGATGAATGATTTCCAAGTGCCTATCAGGGCGTCCAAAAAAACTATTTAACCACTACCGTTAATTTCTACTAACCACCGTGACAATAATTGCATCATAAGGTTGCCTTTGACATCTTAACTAATTTGCTCTTGACTATCTTAACTAATATGGGCTGAGGTGTTGTGTATGAAAATAAAACCGTGTAAAAGTGCGTGTCGGGCTAACGCTAACGTTTTACATTAAAAATGATGCGTATGCCGTGGACGTTGCGTAGGTAGAGAATTTGAAAAATAGAATTAGCAGATCATTCGAAAAATTAAGAAAAATGGCTGCTAACTTCTTACACGTGTGAGAAACAATACCTTGAATTGAGTTAGTCGTGGACATATTGAAAACCTTAAAATTTAATTAGTTACGTTAGATGTTTCTTGTAAGCATTTAAAAAATGAGTTACTAAGTGGGTGTTTCCGAATTCAGCAATGATGGCAGCAAAAGATTTGATATATGATTTTAAGCTGATATTATCGCGGAATTGATTCATTTTAATATGTTACGGGTACTCATGATATGCGATTTTGAATATCTTTTTGCTGATATTTCGACCCAGTTACATGGATCGTGGTCACGGCGAAACTCAAGAATTACCTTTGTAGTTTATTTTATATTTTATTTTTATTTTATTAATCTTTGGGAAATATACAATGTTTAATACAAACATCTATTTTCACATAGGTACAACAAACATAAGCAAGGTCACAATTAAATTAGGCTTAAAAGTCGTTATATTATTACTATTTTTTTTTATCAGACTGAAGATTTATTAATTTAGTAAGATTCTATTTCCAATCGAACAATACTTATATATTAATTTATATGAAACATTTTTATAGAGCGGACATTCCAAAATGGCGGAACATTTTTTTTTAAGATTCATGATAACAAATATTTGGGTTTTCGAAAAAGCTGCACGTTATTCTAATTTATAAATTTATTTCAGATCTGTAAGGGTATCAGTCAAATCATCAGCATTGTCCTGTCTCTCAGTAATATTCCAATTATACCCACAAGCAGTGACACTATACTTAGACAAGGATGCCGATATCAAGTTTCAGAATTATTCTGGTAAGCTTTTTATTAATATAACAAAATAAATGTGTTTATGAATTTATATATTATACTCTTATGTGTTTCGCTCTCTTACTTTACTGATCTAAGCACATAGGTTTTCTTATTATACTTGTATATGTGTCAATGAGTATAAGAAATTAAATCATGTATATATGACAGTTTGAGAACCTCTCATCTTTGTGGACTTAAAACAGTTTTCTACACTTTTAAATTATTATAGCGTCATCAGAAGGCACGGATTCGAACCAGGACAACATAAACGAGTTCATTCTAGAACGTAACGTCTGTTTCCAAGACTCCATCACTGAATCCCTAAGTCAGGAGCTTTTAAAAAGCACAGACAGTCAGATAAACTCGCAACCGGCTTCCAAAAAGGACAGTAAATCTGAAAAGTCTTTGGAAAGCGAATTAAAAAGCTCGAAGGACGTCGCAAGTAATATTCTAGATAGCAAGATGACGAAAGATCTGGTTGCTAGCGGTCTAAGCGCGGATAGCACGAATCCGAACATGACTAATAGTAACTTCACTTCGAATTCCAACATGACCGGTAGTAATGATCACATGTCTACCGGGTACCCTATGACGAGTAGTGGCGATATACTGACATCTAGTATAGATCTAGACATGAAGTTCGATCATTTCGGAGAGTCTACGACGAATCTAGACAACTTGGACATTTTAAAGGACTTCGAAAAGAAGGAAAGGAAGCGTCCTTTAAAAAGAACGGATGAGGTCAAAAACGCAATGGACGTTAAAGACGACATTTCAGAAAGGGAATTTGAATTTCAGCATGTTTCAGAGTTGTTTGGTCTGTTTGAAGGTCATAATGACCCGCAAATAAGGGGTCTAGTGAGGGTCTGTATTGGTAGCTATTTAAGTGCGGCGTTAGATGTGTCTCACGGGGATTATCATAGGTGGAGATACTTCAGTCTGCTCCCAAAGGAAGTCAGCGATTGTATATGTGCGGAAAAACTCGTGGAGATTCTATTGAAGGTATGTTTACTATCTGTTACATAGCATATTAAGAAAGGAACTGAACTCATAATTTTGTCAAATTGACTTAAATACTTAAAACTTCTAATAATGCAGCCTACCGTCTAGGGAATTAAAAGTTACGATTTCGTGCTAGAAAATGACACATAATTCACAAGTTATGTTGTCATATTCTATTTGTTTAATGTCTTGTTACTAAAAGAATTACTTATTAGGACTATTAAATGTTTAACTTCGTCTGTTAATATATTATAATACTATGTTTTTTCGCAAAGGAACATAGTATTCCCAGGCGAAAAGTGAGTGTCTGAGGCCCTGTGTTTCAAGAAACGTTTTAAGTATCAGCTACTTTATATTTTTTCTTAATATTACATTTTATCTTTATTTAAAACAAGTATCGATATTGTTTTAATTGTGACTGGGAGCCTTTTGTATCATAGGCTATAAGTGAAGCCTAAAAATTACTTAGATAGAGTCGCCCCTGAGCATTCCTATATCAAACTGAATTATAAAAAGACATATAATAGTACGTCTTTTCCAGGGTTTATCAGACGATATCCACTCAACAGTGAACCACACGCTAACATCTCTAACAAACATGGCGTCGGCGCTATGCAACAGCGTGCATTGGGCGTTACTAACGAACGCGTTGAACGCTCTCGTCAATGTAGAGACGAACAACTACTGGCTTTGTAGAGTCACGCTATGTAAGCTGTATGAAAAACTGCCGTATCGGAAGTGAGTTTAATTTAGTTGGATTTGTTAATTTTTTGTACGTTTTATGTATATGGCTGCACCGATTTTAATGAAATGCTTCCGAGAATGGTTTAGAATCACAGTTCTGTTCAATATAATTGAATTATTTTTATCGCTTTTTTTGTTGTTGATTTTGCAACAAAAGCCTTTAAATCTCGTAGTCCAAGGTTTCCTAGACTTCCTTCGAAATCAAAAAGATTGAATTGAATGATGTCGTAGTTTGGGTTGCATAATTTCCTTTTTTTTTATCAATGATCCTGTTGGATTTATAATATGGGCGTCCCGCGGATTTACCCGCCTTTATTGAAAATGTAATTGTAATTATGATAGAAATAGATTTGAAATTAACTCAATGGACCATAAATATATTTTCAATTGTTTATTTAAATTCAATAGTTTCGGTTTGATGCGATTTTAACACACATATTGTCAGACAGACAAAAGTTCTATAATATAGAAATTTCTATTATAATAAACGTCTATAGCGTGATGCAATAATACTCGTGGCGTCATCTCTTGTTAAGTTGCGGAAACACAATTTGATTACTTCCATATAATTACTTTTAACATTTATGCGATTCTATATAAATACTAGGAAACAAGTTTGAATATCAGTTTTATAAATATAAATATATTGTATAAATTTCTAATTTCAGGTTATTTATGCTATATCCGGAATATTATGCACGGAGTAAACTAATAATGGAAACCCTATACCGTTTGCTGAGCGATCAAGATCAGAAAGTCAGGGCCGCCGCTTCTCAAACTATTGCTAAGTATGATATATTTTTAAATTTAATCGTTTGTGATAGGAAGATATTCAATGTTATATTGTTATTTTTTCACGTTAAAGTTGGGTTTTAAAAAAGTTATAATGAATTAGTTTAACATTTACAGATCGAATAAATTACTGAAGACGTGATTATTACCATATCAATATTAACGATTCGGACAAATAAATGAAGTATGCAAATTTTTCATAGTATCCTACTATAATACTATAATAATATATTTATATCATTTGCAATGAAAAATGTCAGGAAGTACTACTAGACGTTACTTCCAAAAATGTCAGATAATAGTAATATAACATTTTAATATCATTTTCAATATATCCATCGATTCTATGTTCTTTTACACGTGCTAATTTTTTTTCGAAAATATCCCCTATATCGACAAATCAAAAAGCATTTTTAACCGGTTTCTCAAAGGAAAGAGGTTATCTATTCGTCAAGTATATATAGTTTTTAAATCTTTACAGTATAATACCAAAGATATACATTTCGAGGCGTACCACTCCAGTAACGATGATGGCGGAGGTTGCCAAGGAACACAGCAAATTATTCTGTTTCGACAGCCCCAAGTTATCCTTGGAATTAGTCAGGGATATGTACTTCTATAATGATTTGCCTGAACAAATGAGGGCTGGGAGTGTGTTGAAGGATTCTAGTGCATTGAAGGAGGTTGTTGGCGATTTGGTGTCGAGGTTGATGTCATCCAATTGTAAATACTACACGGTGAGTGTACATTTGTACATTATTAAAGATTTTTTATTTCATTTGTTTATTGCACCTAATCAAAGAACAAGATACAATAGGGCAAACTTAATGCCTTATGGCATTCTCTACAAGTCAACCCTGGGTGGCTGGAAAATTTGCGGCAGGTGTTCATTATAAGTAAATCATTAAAGACTAATGATCTTTGTAAGATTTGAAGTAAATATGAAAGAAACACTAATTGTTGCTTTTTATAAATATTCCATTCTTTAAATTAAGATAGTTTTAGTTTTTACAATGAAATATAAATTAATTTCAATTATCGATTGTAATATTTTTTGTGTGTTTGTTTTTCTTTGCGTTTGAAATCACAAAAAGCTGAAACTACTGAACTTAATTTAAATGATTGAAAATATATAAAAAACAACAGCTTGAAACAACGTTTAGTATTTTTTATTAGATTTTTTTTCATTACTACCAAAGTAAGCCGGTTAATGTAAAGTTGGCAAAGTGGGTGTAGCTGTGGTAACTTTTCGGTCGAACCATGACCGTTTTACAACCTTGGATAGTACCTCTCAGGTCGAAACATTCTCGATTGAGCACTTTTCATCATAATATAAATTATCCACAGCAAGGCCTCCTGGAGACGCTCCAGGCGATATGCCACAAGTGGTCCCCGTGGCGGCACCACGACGCCTACGTCGGGCAGGGGCTCGTCGGCTGGTGCCTCGACACGCTGGAGCTCGCCAACCACTCCGTAAACGTGCGCGCCGCGATGCTCGACGTCTGCCGCCTGCTCTACCCAGGTGCGTGTGTGTATGTATATGTGTGTGTGTGTGTGTGTGTGTGCGTGTGCGCGTACGTGAGTACTGTGTATGAGTATGAGCGCGCACGCGAATGTGATTGTGTGTGTCTGTGTGTACGCGTTACTGTGTATGCTCGCGCGTGCCTGTGTGATTGTGAGCGCGTGCGTGTGTACGTGTTTTCATGTGGTCGTGTGTGTACGCGTTCCGTATTTACATGCGTGTCTATCCGTTTAAAATATAATTTTATGTTTTTCTGTAACTTCTATCGTCTTAATATTTTTTTAAACATGTTGATAATATAGTAGTTTTATGCATGGAAACAAATTATAATTAACAAAATACCTATTGCCAAAAATTACATGATAATAACAGAAATAAAAAAAAACACTATTAAATTTAATTTCATTCACAATATATGATTTTAGACTAATATTATTGCGGAATTTATACATTTTAATATGTTACGGGTACTCACGATAAGCGGTTTTTTGAATTTCTTTTTGCCGATATTTCGCCCAGTTACATGGATCGTGGTCATTCAATCACATTGTAGTAATACGTCATCTGCTATTACTTTATACTTTGACTTTAGTAAACAATATATCTATATTATATTATTATAAAGCGCCATCTTACGCTCTATTTCATGTAGAAAATTACGTGTAACATGAACGCGTTCAATCCAATCTACAATAAACTCAAATCTCTGCAACGCATCAATAAAAAAACGTTTTGTATACTTATGTGCTTTTGTTACAGTCGAAATCCACAACATAATGCGCCACAAAACGACAAACCGAGACATATTCGAGCGCGACACACAAACCGTCGAGGACAAATGGCAGCATCTAGAGAACGAGAGACTCGCCAACTGGGCGGAGAAGTTCCTCCAGGTCACGCTGAAGATGCTCAACGTGTTAGTGCATCTGATAGACGATGTTAACCCCAATGTACATCTCAATAAGAGTGGGATTGCTCTGCCTGGGAGCCCGGTTAGGAGGAAAAATCAAGGTGAGTTGGATTTTCATTAGGGCTGCACAATTTAGCCGGATAATAAAGTTATCGGAGTTCATCTGAAGTCGATAACAGATGCGTTGCTACTCTCGCGGACTAAGATGGTTGCCTCATATTTAAGTGAGCCGGTAACCATACCTGTCCACCGAAATGCAAGAACTGGTGTACCTCACCGGTCGAACTACACGTAACCTATAAGTATAGACAATTAAATTATCTGGTATTTTTCATCTTCACAGATACAACACCTCGCAAAAGTATCACACCAACAGAACCCGTAGACGAAAAAGCTCGTAAGAAACCGCCCGTACCGGCGACCAGCTTGAAGGCGAACTTCGCGGGACATTTCTACACCGAGCCCTTCTATATGAAGCTGTATGAGAATCTGAGGGCGACGTTTTCTAATCATAAGGTTGGTATTATTTGGTTGATGTTTTATGTAAAATGAATTGCTTGAGTTTCTGTTTTTCTCCTTTAGGTAGTGTAAGAAAAAAAAATGTAACTAATAATTCGTAAGTGCCCCAGTAGGCCTACGCAAAATAAAGACATTTCATTTCAATTTGGGTCGAAGCTTATTTGAAGTCTTATATGAAATTTATTACCCGATTATTTTATAATTTAAATTAATTAAAAATGTCAACTTAGATTCACATTAATGACATTTGCTTGGCTTAAAGGTAGAATAAGAGGAAATGTAATTAATGTATAAAACCGCTATGTACCTTATTTATATGCAAATAAAGATGTATTGTATTTTGATATTAAAAAAGGCCCATGCCAGAAAGCTAAATAATATCCCCACAGTAGAATTTTTACACTAGGATTTATTTCGTCATTACAAACCACCAGATATAAAAATCTAAAATAATCATTCGTATATATATCTCGGTGAGGATTGAACTCGAAACCTACTATGTGTCAGATTAGACTTAGCGAATGTTATTTTATAACTTATTTTATAACGTAGATCTAGAATTCAACCTGAATCTAATCTAATTCTACTCAATTGCGTCACCATTTCTGGAAACTTAGTAGTTCGCTGCGTATATAATTCATGACTTCCTCACCCTTCCAAAGAAATCCATCAACAGCTTCACGCCAGAAATACAAGTGATGGCGGTCTAACTATACTTATTCACCAACTTGCACCTTTGTGACAATTCCGTGACCTAGTAATCAACATAATAGTCATGTTATAATAGTACATTGATTGCCAACAGATAAACCTAGACCCAAAGAGCAGTATATTCAACGAATTCCTCTCAATCGTACTCCAAGCGCTGGCCATCCAATTGGAACTAGCAACTGAGAAGGAATTCGGTCCGGTCACCGAAGAAATACTCTACTACCTAAAAGTGATAATGCCGTTCTCCCCAAACAACACAGTGTATTGCGTCACACAGTTATTAAAATGCCTTTTCAGTACGAATATGATTAATCAGTACATAGATTTCATGAGCATTGCCGATAAGAAAACACCAGATATTCCTATGAGCTTCTTCGAAGACATAATGTTGATAAATTCGCTACAACCCTTAGACAAAGAGTCCAGGAGATCAAGCGTTTGCTCGAATGCAAGCCAGAAGCTCTCGTTGGATAGCAAGAATCCACGGATGATGGAAGAGAGGCAGTTGCTGATGATGATGGAGAATTTCGCGAAGAACAGAATAGATAGGAAGTGGAGCACGAATAAGAAGGAGCTGGAGAGGTATATCAGATTGTTCGAGCCGGTCGTTATACAGGCTTTGAAGGTGGGTACTGATTTTTTAGTTTTAGGTGGCTGACGACCCGCGAGGCGACGCGGTCACCATACCGGTCTGACACGCGGGTGGGGACACACACGTGGGACCCGGGTTCGATCCCCGCCCAGACAGAAATGTGAATGATGAGTTTAGATTTCTTTTCTGGGTCTGGATGTTTGTGTATTCGTCTTTGTGTGTCCA
>DWNE01006219.1:0-13250 GCA_018249875.1 Cecropterus toxeus
ATTGACATTTTACTTATTAGGTGAAGTACTTTTAATATCCGGTTAAAGTTTTTTGATATCTGTAATAGTTACGGAATAATCGCCTGTGCTCACTTAACGATTACACCCGGTATATACGTATATATAAATTATACGACTTTTACTTGACTATTTTGTCGATAACTCATATAACGCGTTAAATTAGATATATCATTATAAAAAAAAATCTTTAAATGCAATGAGGTTTTTTGTTTTGCTTTTTTAACAATATTACTAGTTCCCCGTTCAAACCATTTTCGTTCTACCTACTTTAGAAAATACAGTAAATATACAATAGATAAGTAAGTACACTACGACCTTAAAGTTTGTTATAATATATTCAACGTAATTTCTTGCGGGTTTTGCTTGAAACAAAATTTAAGTCACGTTGAAACTCTCAAAATTGAGTAGTCTATACAACCTGAGTTTGTAGTTTATTTTTCGACCGAGGTTGACTTAATTAATAATTCGGGCTTACTAAATAAAGTAATCAGTGGTTTATTTTCGTTGAAATATATTATTTCTCGTGTAAGTTTAGAAATAAGGTTAAGGTTAAGGTTAAATAAATATTTTATATTATTATTATTGACTTTCGAATTTTATAACAAAATTACTTTTTAAATGTCTTGTCTACAAAAAAGATAGAGCGGAATACTAAAACGCAATTCTAAACTGGAAGAAGGCGGATCTATTTTTAAAATTAATAATTTTGGATACATTTATATCATGTTACATACATAAAACCGGTGTAACCGCGAAAACAGCTAGTATTTTATATGCCATAAAACTAATAGTAAATAGTAAAAAATCGATTTTATATTATACTTCATTATTTTGTTAACACTTGCATTAACGGTGAAGGAATTTAAGAAAGGAAGATTTTTTTTTTATTCTCAATATTATGTGAAGTACTCCAACATACCTAAACGTTTTCTTGGTCTGAAAAGAAATAGGAGTCTATCAGTGGCATCGTATCAGTTAATAGTCTACGACATTCTGGGTGCAATTTCTATTACTACATTTCTTTCTACACTTTTAAACGCTTTCTACACTCATAGTCCCACACTAGGATTTTCTCCTGTGTCGTGGGTGCTATGTACACACAAAGACGAATACACAAACACCCAGAACAGAAATCTAAACTCATTATTCATATTTCTGTTTGGCCGGGAATCGAACCCGGGGCCCACTGTTCGTCAGACCGATATGGAGACGCTCCGCCACGCCGGTCCTCAAACTATGCCGCTTTAAGTCAGTCATGACAGTTAAGATTCAATGTGATAGCCCACGATGTCTTTGTTTCTTGGTTTAAGTTTGACTGGGACTGTTCTGTCCCTGACGCTTGATGAAAATTGGTCCTGGGTCATCAAAATTTATTAAGTCCCATCTATCTAACTATGAAAAATGAATTTCTAAATCTATACATTTAATATTCAAATATTAGAACTTACGATATAATTTAACAACGACCGAAAGTTAAAGTAATAAAATCATTTGTCTGATTTCTCGTAAAATTGCCGAAATTTGTCGAACTAAAGGTTAATTGCGTCTTAAAATTGATGAATTTACAGTTACTTATACGAAATGTTCACTAACATTGTGATTATGTTTAAAATATTACAGTACTACGACTTATTTTTGCTTTTTGTGCTTCATGTAATAGAAGTAAAAAAAAGAGTTAGCGACTCCAACAATTTATTAAAATAAAAGCGAATTATTAATTACTTTAAATAACAAGCGTGATATGTATAAGCAGCCCACCTGATGGTAAGTGGTTACTGCCGCCCATGGACATTTGTAAGCAACTTCATATAGAACAGGGGTTCTATATGAAGTCTATCACAGATGCGTTGCTACTCCCGAGAACTGATATGATCGCCCCATATAAAAGTGAGCCGGCAACCACACCCTTCCACCGAAACGCAAGAACTGCTTCACGCTAGAAATAAGTGTGGCAGTGGTACTTCCCCGGTCGAATTACATTAGTTCTACCACCCGGCAATACTTGCTCGTAATGTAACATAATCACCGATTTAGCGCCAAAACTAAACGATCATATAAACGAACTCCAAGACTGTTTTGTGAGTTGATTTTTGTAGTAACTCATCACTACAATCGCAAAAAATATTTGCGACTTGATAATTAATACAATAATATACGGAATGCCAACTAGCGATGGCGTAAAACGTCTTTACGAAACGTCACTTACCTTATAAAAATCAATATAAATTATCGAAAAGCACGGTAGTGCTTTGCCAAATTCTTTCTGGCAATGCACTAATGTTATCATAACAGGGTTAATATTTTCAAAAAACTTATTGTGAAATTAATAACAATAACTATTGTGTAGAAGTATCATTAAGAAGAAAATTATAATACATAATGTAAATTACGTAATTGGCAAATGACCATTCAGTTAATGATATGGTATATACTAATGCCACTATGGACATCATAATTATTCCCAAATAGCATTAGAATCCTATCAACCACACATGCATCGGTAGAACATTCAAGGTGTACGAATATAGTTAAACCGGAGAGCTACCACCATCACACAGATTTAAGAAATTTTTACGTTTCGGTAAAAGTGAAGGGTTGTCGACTCACTTACACATGATGCGACCACCTAAGTCCCCAAGAGAAGCAACGCATCCAAGGTTGATGGTGATTTCAGATGGAACTCCTACTCAACATAAAGTTACTTAGTCAGTAGGTGGCAGTGATCACTTATTATTAAGTAGACCTTTTTATTGGCTACTTCAATCTTAATATATAAAAATCTAACATCATGTAAGTATATCTCGACAAATATATTTACTCATCTTAATTCGTAAATAATAGTTTCGTGGTATTGTTTACTTGTCCGAACTTGAATATCAGTCAAATTATAAAGTGCTTACGAAATTCCACGAACTATTACGTCGATTATGTATAATTTTCCACAAATTACTTTTGTTTCACGCACGTTAGCTTACCTATTTTCCTAAACATGCTATGTAATAAACAAATATATAATAACTCAAATGTGCATGCACACCATACAAGCCTGCAAGGGTCACGGTTGCCATCAGCATACATAAAACATTATGCAGTAGACAGCAACTAAATACACAGTATAGGCGTATATGAAATCGGAATCAAACAAACCGAAACTAAATAAGCTTACATTACTTTTCAACAAAGACCTGACAATAAAATGTATATAAAGTAGGAAATATATTTTTGCTTAATTTTCCATCTTAGCAGCAACCAATCATGCGTCCCATGGATATAAGTGGCTCTTGGCTCGTGGGGCCTTGTACATTCTTGGTGGACATCAATAACCAGCTTATTTAAATTAGCTGCATCTTCAATTTAGTGGAACTGATCAAAAGAAATCAACTCTCCACTACTCATTACACTGATATTGCTACAGTTAATATTCAAAATGTTGTACTTTCAAACTCTAACGAGCATGAATTTTATATGAAAATTCTAAGAATAGTAATAAAGAGCTTAAAACTGCTTTGCATGTACATAAAGATCTAAATCGCTTCCGTTTGGTTTATGCATCCGGACCCGAGCACTTAGCACAGATTACTGGGTATATTTATGTTTCATGCTAACATTTAGTAGAGTTGCTATTGGTATCGTTATGTACAGGAAGTATGGGTGATAAAGATTGCAAAAAAAGATATAACTTTGAAAAAGGTTCTCTATACTTGGATAAAGCTGTTTCTTAAAGTGATTAGTTTCTTAAGTCGTTTTAATTTTGTATATAAAAAGCATGTAATTAAAAATACTTAATACTCTTTTAACATTTTTGGGTACGCTAAGGTATTTTTAGATTGTTTTATGGTACTTAACTCATTA
Source organism: Cecropterus toxeus (assembly GCA_018249875.1). NCBI lineage: Eukaryota > Metazoa > Arthropoda > Insecta > Lepidoptera > Hesperiidae > Cecropterus > Cecropterus toxeus. The sequence goes on from DWNE01006219.1 coordinate 3,874, forward strand.
TTTGAATGTATCAGCATTAAAACAAATCGTTTATAGAAGGGACACATAAAACTGCTATCCTTTTTTATATATTCGTGTTATCTTTTAAAAAATGTGATAATTTCATAATATGATTTTTTGTTGTAAGAGCGATAAGAATTCCTTTTCAAACATTTAGTTACCTCTAAAAGTGACAGAGTGGAAATGTTTGATCACTTGAAGTACCTAAATTGTATTATTTAGTGCGCAATCAACGCGAAGACCCTTAGGTGTTTTGTTAAAATACTTCTAATACGCAGTTACACTTCACTACGCAATAGTGGATGAGTACATCTCCTACCTGACCGGCATACTTAAGGACGGAACGAAACACTCCAGAGGAATGACGTAATTTATATTTTTATTCAGTGAACATCGAGTATAATTTGGCCAAATGCGAGATGGGCTCGTGGTTTGTTATATTCATATATTAATTAATTATAACATTTGACAAGAGTCAACCAATGAGTACATTACTCAATAAATAAATCTGGTAAAAATGAATAAAGAACTTAGTAAAAAAATAGTGAAGGTTTTCACTGATTTTATTTGTATATAAAAATGCTGTCCAGCAAATAATAAAAAACACAAGCATTTAAAACAATTTGTAAAATTGTGTATGAATTCTATATAAAAGATAGTATCGTATTCTATATGTATATATCCGTGTATATATGTATATATATCCATATATCCATATACATAAAGTGCACGCTTTTCTACCTTATATTAACCTGTCTCCAATCTCAAGTCTGCTGGAAGAGATTTCTTTAGAAATAAGCTGTACCTTTGCACTTATTGTTAATTTTAAGCTATCTTATATTTAAATTCGCTGTGTGTGCATAAATAAATAAGATTGGCATTTTAACTAATATCTAAGTTAAACGTTTTATATTTATTTATTTGTCTTACCAGAACCTTGATACCGGAACATTAATAGACACATTACTGTAGTGGATTGCAAGCAGCTCATCATAAAGGCCTATGACTGGTGAGAATGACGTATCGTATCGTAGATGGGACGCATTCTAACTTGTATCAAATTATTTATAACAAAAGGCATTTTAACAGATTAAGATGTCATCATCCGGTTTTCAATTTGCCGTGTTGAAAACAAGTAACATTATTGAAACGAATGCATAACACTACGTAACGCACCACACGTGTATCGCATGCTAACTATTATAAACACAGTGCCCAGGGAATTGACGCAACGTTCTCAGAACTGGGTTTGGAATCGTGGGCCTGATTGCCTCTATTGTTAGTAATGAGGTGAATTGTCGCTGTGAAAAAACGGGTAATTTGCCACCAAGAGTCTACCTTTGGTCAACGTGTACATAGTAGATATATTGTAATGGAATGCTAAAAAAATAATTTCCACCAGCCTTCTGAGGTCCACTGCTGGATATATGCCTCCCCGAATAGAGGTTTTTATCCGACTGCGTCAGAAGCACGATAATGTTTTTCGAGCGCATGTATATATGTCTATTTGACGACCCGCGTGGTCGAGCGGTTACCATATCGATCTAACGCGCAGTGGGTCCCGGGTTCGATTCCCGGCCAGACAGGCATCTGAATGATGAGTTTAGATTTCTGTTCTGGGTCTGGGTGTTTGTGTATTCGTGTTTGTATGTCTATGGCACCCACGACACAGGAGAAAATCCTAGTGTGGGGCTGTGAGTGTAGAAAGCGTCTTTAACGTCTTTATTTCTTTGGTACGCGCTAAAGCCCAAAGGGCTTAAAGGATTGTGAAGTTTGATATATCAACAGAATCGTCTCAGTTTGCATAGTGATATAGGCTATTTTAAATATGTGCCGTCAAATAAGTGAAGACGGAGAAGGGAGGGAAGATTTTTTATTATCGGGGCGATATGTGTATCAAATTTGTATATTATATGTATTACTGTCACTTGACTCTTTTGTCGAAAACGTTTAATTACGTTAATAAAGTTATAATTCAAATATATTACTTACTATTTTTTAACAATGTTACTAGTTGCCAATGGTGAATTCCGTTGCATACGTGTAACACAGTAAGTGTTCATATTACACAGGAAAACGCCGCGGCACACCTTCTGGATTTCGTCTCTTTATGGATTTCAAGGATATGCAAGGAATGAAAGGGAGTGAAGCTATTTAAGACCTAGACCATACGGCACAGTGACCACTTACCATTAAACAAATATACTTGTCAAAATCTGTCAGAAATCCGCATATCTATAAACGCACCTATAACTTGTGCGAAATTGTCTCCACTTCGATACCCACAGTATCAGAGTTTTTGCTTCAGTAGCTCACCACAAAAACAACATCATATCAAAAAATGTTAGCGAGTCATTAGGACTTTTTCGTCTTCTTTAAGTACAATACATAATTTAAGCATCCTTAAGACAACAAAACAAGATAGAGTACACTGTTTTTGCATGGAACCAAAAACATTAAAGGTAATGAATTTAAAAACAACATTAAACAAAAAATGTAGGATATGCCTACTTCATATTAAAGTCAATGCCTTGGATGTAGACGTTTGAAGTCGACCCCAAAGAAGACATAAAACTTACTTGGGGTCGATCGCGTGTACAAATACTTTGTTTTTTCTTCATTTATTTAAATAGATTTTTCCTCCCATAAAATGTAAATTGCAAGAAAATTTCTATACTACTATGCAACCAAATATTTTATAGTAGTTTAGGTAGAATTGTTTTTTAAGATTATAGTAGCAAACGAGCATGCAGTCCTTCCGAGGGTAACTGTCGCCTATGGACATCTGTAACCAACTCTATACAGAACAGGCGTTCTACTTGAAACCGATAACATGTTCGTTGCCACTCCTGAGGATGAAGTTCGCCTCGTATGTATCTAGCACTTTTTGCTTATGTTTGTTGTTAGGTGGAACTGACGCAACAGAATAGTTCATATATTTCCAATCCTACGTAATATTTTCACATTCAGAATGTTTTTAGCTCACAGAATGGCCACCGTGACGGATTTCCAACGGTTACAGTCGATTGAGTGCGCGTCACGTCGCGTCACGCCGCGCGTGTCACGCCCTCTGCTGGAAAGCTGGCTTTCAAATGTTCTTTATACATTAGGTTATTTAAATTAGTATGAGAGACAAATTCTAACGATTTCTAATTCGTCGTATAAAGGACACTCTCGATTTAACCCCTTAATGAGTTTAAAAAAAACTTGAAGTCCATTTCACATACAGATTTTGAATGCCGTGCTTGTGACTCCATACTACTTCACTGACTGTTTAAGCTCTGGGACGAATTCTGTCAGTCAGTAATAATATTTTATTTATCAGAGATATTATTATTCTAATTTCCTTTTTTCAAGACAAACATCGGCTTTTTATTACATTACCACGGATATTTGCTATTTATTTATTTTACCGCTTAATCTTTACCTAAAAACAGCTTTTCCGTATCCGTGAACTGCTTAAAGGAAAAGGACTTTACAAATGGAATCTTAACTAATCCGTCCGTAAGAGATTAACGTCGTGTCGATTACATCCCGTGGACTGTAAGCGATATCGTAGGAAGCATAGAATTTAGTAGCGGCGGCCAGCGTGACATTACATGGACGTTTGAAACACTTCGCCGCGTTCAAAGTTACTTTTATGTTCATTGCATAATCACAATATCTTGTACACTTGAACTAACTTTCAAATAATAAGAACTCTCCTTACACATAAATCATAGATCGATACCGTCGGTGTCCATGTTCATTTAGATTACATATTATATAATACATATAATGCAATGATAGCTTAGTGGTAGGTATAACTTTTGAACGTAATAAGTATATTACTAATTAATTGATTATCATTTGTTTACTGGAGGAAAATACATGACTAGTAATTCCTTATCGAGACATTTTTGTACAAAATTAAAGTAGCTAAGATGAATACCACCCATCTGAGAGTGAACACTGCCTGGTCGATTAACTTGTTCTACCTCTTTGAAAACAATGCATGTTTAGTTCTATTTGAGGTTACAATTATCCATAGGCGACCTGCTGTGAGGTGGGTTGCATGCTCATTACTTTAAATTAAAAATAAAAGCGTATACTGATGTATCTTTGTTCATGTTAATTTATTTTTAGCTCCTCTAAGCTTCCCTTTGTCTAATACTCGCAGTCCAATGGGCTCGATAAACGACTAGCGGAAGTGGCATCGCCAGCCTTTGTGGTACTTACGAGTGGATGGGCGCGCTCATTAGTTGCACGCGAGACATATTTACAATCCCTTCGAATAAATAACGATAGGACGCTAGTGTTCTATAACACCACAATAATTAGATATGAAAATCTATACCGTAAAATGTAATTTTCTCGTGTCTGTACATGGCATATATTTGTAAAGAAAACTAGTTCAAAGGACGAGCAATAACTAATAATAGATATTTTAATCATAAATAGGACTTTTATCTGTCTGGGTCATTGTAATTGCAACAAACCAAGACTGCTGAATTTAGTTTGAGGGATTTTAAATAGTCCATATCTTGATTTACCACTTAGTATTTGTTTTATTTGTATAATGCTTGTGAAACCATGGGGCGCAGCTAGTAGATAATAATATGAAGAATTAATAGTAATAAAGTACATAATAAGCAGTGTTAGCCTAGTAACGGAACTAACGTTAAGTTTTCTGCTGTATGATTTGGTGAGTTCACTGCAAACTCATTACTTATTAGGTATTGGGGTAATTGCTTTGTTTACGGTTTTATCGTTTCTACAGTATTTTTTTTTGTTATAAAACTCTTAAAATATATTACTAATGATAAAGTGAAAAAGTAATCTGAAACCTTCTTACTCAAATTCGAATTGACGAACAAATTTGAGACGAAAATAATATTTGAATTTGTGCAAACATTAGAAATTCAAATAACTCCACAAGTCGGTTATTTCAAAACTTTCCACCGGCGACTTCACGTCACCAAGTTCCTGAAACATTCGACATAACTTCTACGAACTTTGTGCAAAGTTAAATATTTTTCCGACCGAATTCCTGCAGCACAAATACTAGTGAGTAACTTGGTCAAACTTAATTCAGAAAAGTCGTGATTTTCCTGGCGTATTCCATGCAAGTTTTATTATTCCGAGTGAGGTGTTGAGGTCATTCAGATACAGGGAAACCCACACAGAAGGCACCCCGCTAGAATGTTGAGTGGTATCGGTAATGCATACTAATCTTAGGAAGGCTTGAAATAACTATAATCAAGTTTACTTAGGGACAATTTTCGTACAGAAAAACAGAGTCAATGCCTCGTCAAGGATTTTTCTTTGTGGAACTGCACTAATTATATCCTTTGCGGTTATTGTGCGGTTTATAAGTGCAGTTTACCTACTCTGCGCTCTTACCCTCATTGTGAAAGGGTTTATTATAGGACTTTACTACGGAATCGCTACTACAAACATTTTAAATAAAAAATTATAATTACTGCGGTAGAAATATTTGGTACTTTTTCAAATCTATTCAACGTTATACTTTCAACGTGTAACGTTTGACAAGAAATTTATCATGCAAGCAATTTAAAGTTAACAGGAAATATAATAAAATGTAGTCGTTTCCTTAACATAATACTTAATATGCAGTCAGCATCCCTAATGCGCAGTCCCACCGTCGCATCAGCTTCTAAGTGCTTCATAAAATGCAATTTAATAAACTTGTTAAATCCCACTCGGCTATAAGTATGTTCATCAATATATTTAGTAATTAAAAATGATTTATCGATAATGAATTTTGTATTTTTTCTATGGTTTAGAATAATATGTGACGTGATTGATACATGTTAATATGTAGCGGGTACTTACGAAACGTACTCTCTACTGTCGATAGGTATTTCGTACCCGGTAGCATGGATCGCTGTCACGACGAAAATGCGATGGCTGGGACAGACCGTTATTCATTTATTCCGCCCTACAATTTGACCCCAATGGCTTAGCTCCCCAAAGAGGATCCACCTGATGGTAATTGGTTGCCACCGCTATATGAAATCACTTACAAATGTCCATCATTTGTAAGTGATTTCAAGTCGATCACAGATGCGTTGCTACTCCGGGGGAGTGTGATGGTCGCCTCATATATAAGTTAGCCGGCAATCACACGCTTCCAGCGAAGATACCAACCAACCTCCCCGATCAAACTTCATTGGTTCTAACACCTGGTAAAAGACTTCCTGTACACAAAAGATTTCCCTGAAATACTTATCATAATGCCATTCGATTAAGTAAATATACAAGAAATATTCTTATCCCTATTATTTTTTTCAACTTGACCGCTCTTGAACTTTCAATGTTTTCCTCAATATTCTCATTATAGTTTTACGAAAAAGGACGATAAGTGTTTTATTAAACACAATATACAATCTATTTAAACGAATTTCTTATTTACTTTTCGACCGCGACTTCACTCGCGTGGAACAATCGATCGATGTTTAGTTTATAAGTATTCTGCTATTTTTCTTTCGTTAGTAAGTTCAATTGTTACATTGAGTCAGATTAATATTATTTTGTAAGATGTGGTCTAAAATTTTCATTTAAATGTTATAAAAATGTAATGTGCACGTTCCGTTGACAATCCTAATAATAATAAATAAATCACAATTGTAAAAAATAAGAACCCAATTCGGATAAAATCTAAGTAATAATCAAAATACGTGTAGTAGACCAAAAATGTTGTTGCTGGATTTTTGCTGCAAAAAGAACATTACGTAACAAAATAATTCTAAAAATATTATTAAAACTTCTCCACTATTCTACTCATGAATATTTTTTACTAATAAGTCAAACGTCCTAACATGCATTTATTTAAATTTTCATATATACATAAGTATAGTTAATTGATTAACATAATAGGTTTTGTAAAATATTTTTCGCAAGTTTTCCTTGTCCGTACTTCTTCATTCGACCAGGCCCGCAGTTACAATAAAAAAAAATCGTAAAATGTTTCCAACACACAGTTTTGCAAAAGCAAAATAATTTCGTACCTAGAGTTCAATTTAGAGGAAACGGAGACAGATGGCGCGCTAAATTAAAAAGGCGGCTACGAGTACCGTGATATACAATGCACTGGATGTGACTGATTCATTTTAATAGTTTTAACATACCATAATATTGTGTAGTCTAGACCTTTTAACTATTTAAAGAAAAGTGACAGCTAATCTACATATTAAAAATCATCCTAGTCGTCAAGAGTGGCAACGGAAATTTAACTTAAAACAGTGAGATCTGTTGATGTCTTTTTCAGGTAAAATTTCTGTTATACGGTTTTACAGATATCCACGGACGGCTGTAACCATTTACCACTATGAGTTGGGCATGCTCGACTGCTACTTCAATCTCATAAAAATGACCTTCAAATAAGTTATACTAGCTTTAGTAATAAACTATCATACAGACAGAAATGATTGTATTAATTCGATAACTACTTCATATTATTATATTAACAATAATAAATAGGCTTAACTTAATTTTTAATTGCGACATAAGGAATTAACATCAACGTAGGCTTGCATTGCAACATTGTGCAGTTATTGCAGTTAATTGCTAGCTTTTGTAACCATCGCCTGACTTTTTTTATACTTAAACCTATCTATAAGGCAGACGGGCTGTCTAATAGAAAGTAGTCACCCTCACCTAGGGACATTTGCAACACCAGACGAGCCGTCAATGCACCGCCGCCTTTGCAGCAGATCTCTTTTCGCACTTTTTTGAAGTGCCCCATATCATAACGCTCCGGGAACACCTCAGGAGAAAGTTCAACTCACATCTTGCACGTCTTCTCGTTTTATCGTTAAAATAGTGTTTCTATTTTCTCATTTAGACTTTCTTTAGGGTAAACAAGAGGCAACAAGAGTTGCTTGAGTAATTAAGTATATTTAAGTTTTCTATCAACATCCTTTAAACTAGTATGTCCAGAACATTAATTCCATAACATAAACGGTCTGTAACACTCGACGATTAAACCTCTCGTAAATTTTATTGGACACATCCAGTACCCTTTAACGGTGTTTATGGGCTATGTTCGGCATTTATCTTGCCATCGAAGATATTTCCATGAATTTCATATGCGGTATTTCTCAGAACCGACGGCATGCAGATTTATTCAACGAACTATAAATAAATTTAGTACATACCATGCACCTTTATATTTCAATACTTTAGGTACATTATGGACGGTTGTAATACATGCATTAATCCTGGAAGCTTCCAACCTTAATCCCAATCTTGCAATTCTTGGTGTCATGTACATATGTACTTCCATCCGACGTTTGTCAACTAAAAAAAAAAAGGTTTACTACAAGAATTATATATCTACAAGAAAGAAATTCGGTCGAGCGATATAGTTCCAGTCGTTAAGATCATCTAAATCTTAATCTAAACCCATAAATAGAAATTGTCCACGGTATTTGGCGCGGCTTGGTCAAAACACGATAGTCATCGTATAAAGGATCAAGGAAGATGAGAGTAAGTACCCGTATTCAAGACTTTTGCGCGATAATATCAAACTAAGTATTATTATTAACTTTACCTTACATCGATCCAACAATAAAATATTATTAACTCAACATGTGTTTGAATTTCAGTTGTTTAAATATAAAACTTTGATTTATGGTAATGCATATTATTGTAAAAGTAATGTAACATTTTTTCTTTACATTTTCTTAAACGGTATCTATGCAAAGTGTATGACGTTTTTCCAATTGTATCACAAGTTTACTATAGATATTCATTATAATAAATCTCAATATATATGGTGTCATGGAGGCCGAATATAATGTAATAGGCATTGCTGTCAGCACGCCTCATACTCAGTTCCAAACCTATTCCATGAACATATAAAGACGAATGTACTATTTTAATATGGTGGATCAAACCTTGAACTTAGCGACCGATATAGATTGATGTGAACCAGATTGAGACAATTCGGTTCAGATGAGTTCGTTCAATCACGTTTTTATTTGACAATGACTAAACGTAAAAAAACGAAAAATGTCGAATATGTTTAGAAAATTATATGGTCAATTTATTTAAGTAATGCATATTAAAAGCACGTAGAGTATACACAGCTTCAAAATAAACCAAGTGGCTCACGCCGAACTGATTGTTTACCGTGAGCCACCAACACCCCGAAACGTAGATCGATCGAGTAATATCATATTGTTTGTTCATACCGTAGACAAAACAAACCAACCGACTCCTAAATGGTATCACTATTTCTTCACTCAAGACTGTCAAATTTGAAATATATATATATATATATGACGACACGCGCAATTAAAAAAACTCAATAGTCCAAACATCAATTTTAAAAGTATATACACCTTTGTATACTTTATAATTCAAAAACGAAA
>DWNE01006220.1:0-13250 GCA_018249875.1 Cecropterus toxeus
GTATTCGTATTTGTGTGTCCATGGCACCCACGACACAGGAGAAAATCCTAGTGTGGGGTTATGAGTGTAGAAAGCGTGTGTTAAAAAAAAAAGAAAAAAAAAGCGTGATATAGGACGTATATGGCCAGTAGCACAATGAGTGTACTCATGCGAAGATTTGATTTACGTAGACTTTAATCAAATTAAATGTACTCTCTCGTTCATTTCTGAAGATAATTTTAGGAATTCACCGAAAAACCATAAATAATTTATGCCAACAAAACAGTAAGTTTGAGTTGTAGTACTTTTTAAAGATAAATTAGAGAAGATTTAAGTATTATGTAAAATGTCATTAACTTGTAGCAAGACTACTCATTGGACTTTTTTACTACAATGGGGTTTTTTTACTACAGTGTTCCTATGATATAGGTGTTGTTGATAGACTGAATTAACACAGGAAAAATTAAAATTAACTTCAGGCGAACTGTATCAAAGGTTGATTAGATATATGCAGACAAAATTACCAGCCATTTTTTTATATAAGAATAATATCAGTGTATCTGCCATAATTCCCATAACTACATGTTGTAAATTTATATTTTACTGCTGCAACTTTATTTCTAAAATAAAAAGTATTTTTAATTATTCTTTGCAAGTACAACTTACTTTTCGAAGAAAAGCTTCATTGCAGGTTTGCGCTGTTCCTTTCCAATGATAATGACGAAACCTCACGTTGCCGAGGAGTTTTGCACCTTGTAGGATTGATACTTCATATACAATGCGTCGAATATTGAGTACATCCGTACGTTTCTTGTATTTATTCAGCTTTCGCCGACGGACTATTCGCTCATCTGGCTCTGAATACTCGCCTGTGCTCGTAAGACCTTCCTCTGCCGCCCAAGCACTGAGTACGCTTTCTATGAAACTAAATAATTGTTGCACATTCGGTTCCAGTTTGCTAGGGATATAAAGGTAGGGGGAGACCGTTTTCTTGGGTACGATTGCTTTTTCTTCGGGTTCATCTTCCGGCGGAGGTGCAACGTCATGGTATGGACAGGTGTGTACTTTATGGTGGTGATGATGGTGGTGATGATGATGATGCTTAGTTTTACGTTTATGCTCCTTCGATCCCGAACCGCTACTGCCGTCCCCTTTTTCTGCAGTCTCGCCGCCGCTCGAGTGCGAATCGCCACTGCGCTCCCTGCGCGGCTTCGGTCTCCCGTTCGACGTCAAGGTAACGAGAGCTCCCGCGGCCAGACAACAATGGTGTGCTACGCAGCAAAACCGTGCATCGCCCTTTTGGAGACCCGTGTGGGCCTTGTGGCAAAACGAAATATCGGGCACTCTCGCGCCAAGCGCTGCCAAGTGGGCGCGATCAGCGCAGACCTGCATCAGAAGATTCTCACCGAAGTGGACAGTCTTGTGACGGCGGCGGCGCAGGTGCATGACAGTGCCGCTGCCGGCCAGCGAGGGCGGGGCGGAGGCGGAGATGGGTTTGCCGCGGGGCTCGGGCGCGCGCGCGCATCGGGGCGGCGGCGCGCGGTGCGTCTCCACCATCATTGGCGAGGAGCGGCGTCAGCGGCCGGCGCGCGAGCGTCACCTCATCACGAGTTGAAACCAGTCCACTTTCTCTATCTCCTACTGTCGCCTTTAAACTCCTTCAGTAAACGTTATTGTATCACACTCCACATCCTATACGGTTATGCTTAAGGTATAGTTAATTGGCATTTTGAACACTTTGAGTAATTCGTTAATTAACGACAATTAGACACTTTTTTCTCATAAGGCGTATATTTTCTATACATCTGTTTATTAAAAATATTCATATAGTTATTGTTTATTATTAGCGTTACGAGTCGTTAAGACAATCCTTTCGAAAGATAAAAATATATTTAGCAAATTTTTCGTAGGTGTCAGCTGTACTGTATTAAGTCCAATTTACTAGTACCCTTTGATGAGAATACGCCGTGTAACCAAATAAAAAGCAGAAAATAGAAAAGTAATATCTAACTAAACCAAGAGCGGATGTAAGCGGTCTGCATTTGAAGTTGCTTGTTCCCTGCAACGGACGTTAACAAGCTGTCAGCTAGCTGTGTTACAGCAAAAATTTCCAGATGAATATTTTAAAGATCCGCCAGCAATATAAAACCGGATAATTACGTATCAGCGCCAAAGTGTATTACCGTGCTTTTTTAGTGCTTTCAATACTTTTTATTACGCTTTCTACATTTATTCAAAGTAATAAATTTCACAAAATATCTCTTGAAAATAATCTATGCACTGAATATTTTATTTATGTGAAGGAAGCGATATGATTTTCTTTGTCGTTTACTTGTCAATCAATGAGTTAATAATTTGTCGTCGTCAATTAAGACATAACTTGAGCCTTCGTATAAAATAATAAGGTTTTAGGTTGAAAGGCGCCTATAATTTTTTTTTAGAAAATTATGGAGATTTCAGCTGTGTAGGCGTAATTTACGATTTTTTTTATTTTAATTCATTTAAGATTAAATAAATCACAAGTGCATTAGATTCAAATCCGAACCTAGGACCGATATTAACTCCACTAGGTTATCAATGAGGTTATATTAATGTCTACACTTTAAATATTGTTAGGTCAAGCTAGAATTTATCGAACATCGTTGCTTTTGTAGGTAGTAGGTTAAAATAATAACGATATTCTACAGGTATCCAAGATCCCTAGGAATTTGATTTTCTAGTTAGAGTATAATCAAATTCCTTCGATAACAACGTGAGCATCAAAAGCAAACTTAGCTCAAAGCTAGAAGCAGGAGGTATTGACTACGACGAAGTGATCATTATTTCCGATAGATCTAGATCTTGTTTCTACATTAATGAAAGGATTTCGTCTAAAATCAGATATTCAATAATAACCATTGTATTAAAAAATCATGTGATTTTTAATTTAAGTTAAAATAAAATTTATTGATCAGCTCACTTGTTTTCTACTTGATTTAAATAATAATAATTTATATAATTTTAATATATACAATAATAATACTTTATATTTAGCGTTACTTGAATTTTATTAAAAGTCTAATAATGAACAGATTTTTTGTTATAACGCTCCGATGTTACGTGCACATGAGCCAAATCACCCTAGAGGATAAAATAATATAGAAAGTATACTTCCTACATCACGGTACTCAATCATAGTGACACTTATATGAACAGCCTAAATACTCATGGAAGTTTACTTAGCGGTGTTTGCGGGAAGCACGTCTCGTGAAGATGTACCGTTTATTAATTACGTATTGTTATTGTTATGGAGCCGCGTTTGTTTACGCAGCACGAAAGTTACTGGACGGGTATTGATGTATTTTGGCTACTTGTTAACTCACATCATCATAGATATTTAGAATAGACTTTACCTTAGAAAATAAAGGGCTCTTGCCTGAAATGTGGGTAGGAATATCATCACGCAAACAAAGTGGAAAACAAAAGCTACAATTGAATTAATGTCTCGTCCATTTACAATTCACTTCGGTTAAGTTACAATTAATTAACGAATAAATAAGTTTGCAATAAAAGTGTTTTAGGTGTTAAAGGTATTCTACGTGTTTGAGTATGGAATTGTATTAATATTTCCCGTTATTTTCGTGTTTAATTAAATTTTGTACAGACCATATATGAGATTTAAAAATAATCGGCAGTAAAAGGTAGAGCTTAGTAATTAGTCGTATTTGCAAGATAAGGCAGTCATTCATGGTGCGAGAATCATGTATTTCTTCTAGTTTTGTCAGGTTTTAATTACGCTAACAGCCGGCACGTTCCGAAGGGAAGTAGGGCGTGATGCATCGCCGCAAAGCGACATCGCATTTGGAGTATCGTGACGACATTGCGTCGACTCGCCCCCTAAATACAAGTATTGAATATCTGCAAGTCAGTCGCACATGTTCGCGATATCTTTCGTGAAACAATGTATGGGTCATATTGTGGTTATAAGCACAATGACTATGGGAAACTTGTCCTGTAAGGTTGATAGATGGCTTTTTGAAAAAAAAAAAACGATAGCAATGGACAAAATAAACGATTTGCTTCACAAACGATTGCGGTCTTACATAAATAACACTGTGATATTTTTTGACGCATTTTTTTAAAAAATGTCAGGTCATAACAATAATTACTTGAAAGCTTCATTTGAATGTGACAAGTTCTGCATTCTTAGTTTGTGCTATTCAATTCAGCGGAAAATATTGTGCATGTTTCCATGTATTCACATTTCAATCGTTCAGGTCAAGGTTGCATTAGCGTATGAAACATTGCACGTTTGAGAAATGCAAATCGTGATCAGTAAACGAACAAAGTGAGTATTCAAAGACATTTTTCTAAAAAATATACAGTATATGAAATGAGATTACACCATATATCTACTGACTTAAGATGAGTACCTATTACTGCTAACAGCATTCGTCAACGCAAAGTTACGACTTCGGCTTTAATTTACATATTATTAAACTTACGTCAGCTGTTAGATTTGGGCGCCGACGGCGATGGTTTATTGATGACGTCATAAAAGTCAAAGTATTTAATTACACGCAATAGAGGGTTAAGCAATTGTAACGAAATCGACAGCAGATAAACAATGCGTCTGTAATAGTGTGAAGATTAAATATGTTAAGTAATTCTGTCTTAATTTTTTTTATTTATTGTATACTTCATGTTGTTTGTAATTAATAAAATGTGTTTTTGTTCAATTCATTTGTTGAATAGTTTTAAGCCGATTGAAAAGTTAAATATTATACGAGTACAGCTAAATCTATGATCTAACTTGCTTTTTCATTGATGTTATGTAAATACAAATACTGGAAAATAAATTGATATAAAAAGTTCGTAGAGTAACATAATTAAGTTTCGTTCTCGAATTTAATTTATCAAGCGTCAAAGATGTTTGCTTTTACAATTTTTATATTCTACTTTATTTTATATTTCCCATATAATTGTGCACTGAATAATAGTGCTATTTCGATTAAAGTGTAATATTCGTTAATTTTAAAGTTATAGATGCTATAAAATTTAAAGTTTCTAAAAAAACAATTTCTTCGTAAAAGAGTTTTGCTAAGATAAAGTATACATATGAGTAATCGCTTTTTGATTGACCCGTCTATACTGGTAGCCACCAATTTTCCGTTTTTATTGATATTCTTCAATTGCCGTCAAACATGAAAAAGAAAATCGATTGAAAACCAAAAAAAGATGTATGTGTATCAATGTAATGTAATAATATAATATATCAATATATCGACATACTAGTCGATACATGTTTAGTGCAAAATGAAGCAGCGGAGATAGCTAGTCAAATATGACTGTACAGTGATTGATTAATATTCCATTGATTTTGTATTATCATACCCATATTCTTGTTATTAATAAGATGCTACATTCGTAAATGAAATATGAGGAAATCATATTTTAATTTGGGTGATGTAAGAATAATGAAATTGTACCTTTTGGATTTAGGAGAATGCTGTGTGATGTTTGTATCATAATAATTATTTGCGCATTAAATTAGAAACACATTCATATTTATTTTATATTAGACTTGACTCGATTTTGTAGGCGAAAGCACAAAATAATTTTTAAATTATGAAAATAATATATGTATTTTTTTACATTTAATTACCGATTTACACCTTTATATACAGAACTATTGACGCGTTTTAATTCAATGTTTGTTTTATCAAGCCGAATATTATAAATTGTAATATTTAATTAGTTATGTTACTTATTTTCCACTTTTATAATATATTTATAGAATATATATAAATACCAATTTCTGATTTTAAAACATAAAGTTACATACATGCATCGTAAGTACATTGTACTGTGAAATATATATCAAAATACATACTATAATCCTATATTGTATTTCTTTGTTGCAATGTAAAAGTGCAAACGAAAAATAAATATAAAAATATTTTTAATCCACAACAAAAACTTTATTTATATAAAAATTGAAATCTCATCGAATTTTACTATAATTACAAAATAATAGCACGAGAGTTAGTTTGAGTTTAGATTTAAAATACTACTCAAATTTTAAGAAATTGTATGCTTGCTTTAATGAGAAAAAACAACTTCAGAAGACCTTCATGCCTGAGAGCTGAGAGCTCTACATAAAGTTTTGAAAGGTGTGTAAAGTCTGCCAATCTACACTTGGGCATTTAATTCTAAGAAAAGTCTCAAATCCAGCAGTAAGACAATAACGGACTAATAAAAATGTTACAAACATATTTTTTACTATAAAACAAAAACATAAATAAGTTGCATTTTATTCCTGGATGCAACAATGACACAACTTGTCCCTTGTGGAATGACACTGTGAATGCAAGTGAATTTTAAACGCTTTGTGTATATATAATTATGGCAAACGCAAATTACTGTGAAATGTAAGCACTTTAGTACCCGAGAAAATTTTATAGTTTAAAATAAAAGTATTCTTTTGAATGCACGAAGCATAACAGCGGTACAAAAGATAACTCAAGAATTGCTATGAAACTCATTGCATTGTATTGTGTAAGTCCAAAAGAATAAATGTTCTGATCTGAATAAAATCAAGTATTAAGCTTAATCCGTCAAAGCAAAAAATACTCAAATACACAATGCAACATACAATTGAAGCAATTATAAAAATAGACCACGAAATTACTATGAAAGATTTGTTACAAAAGAGTTTCTCGAACGTAAAACGAAACTTATTTTTTTATAAATTGAAATCAGTAAACAATTAAATACAAAACAACATAAATTAAACGCTAATACTACAACGACCAATGGACTTACGTCAGTTTATTGTTACGTGTGTAAAGTGCATTCTGCATTCTACTGTCCGAAATTGCACCGAACACCGATTCGACTAAGTAAGCAATTACTGATTCGAAATGAGCGGTGAGCAACTGTGTGGACATTTCTATACAAGCGTCCTGCATTGCGCCAAATTCTCATTGGTTTTGTTCTAGTTATTTTTTTGTTTTTAATGCAATCGAAAACAACAAGCCACTTACTATCGACTGTTTTATCGAATACGTTAACTACAAGTTTTACACTGAACAAAGTAGTACTCAATTGTTCGTGAGATTTGAAAGGATTGTCTTAATGATACCCGATACTAAACGTTAACTTAGTTAGAATTTTTAGATTGAAGCAAAAGTCTGTATTGAATTAAGTAAATTATGTTGCAACGAAACGTTAAACCTGTTCCGATGTCGTCTATTGCCGCGAGGATAGGCGTAGATACACATCACTTTTACACATGTACTAGCAAACCTAAAGAGATCGTGTTAATATACTATCATAGTATGTAGGTTATCACCACAATAGGGTCAGGTGTTGTTTTTTTGAGTTGATAAATAAATAAGTTTATTGAGTTACATAACCGAGCACCGGGCACACACAGAACTGCTCCAACGCCCTGGCGGCTCTCACTGCGACTGGATCCGGCACGCGTCGACGGAGGGTGGCCGCGATCGTCAAACTTCGTTACGAGTCGGAATGAAACGATCGTACATCCTCGGGCGCTCTCGGAGCACGCGCGCCTGCGGGCGGGCGGCGCCACGGCGCCCGTGTGCCCCGCATTACCCGCCCGCCACTACACTACCAACCCAGCCTTCAATTTATTTCCACTAAAATTAAATAGTGATTTATATAAAGAAAACTTTTCATATTACGACTGTCACGTGCTTAACGTTTGAAGATCCAAACTTTCGAAGGGCAAATCACACGTATGAGATTGATTACGTGAGATAAAAAAATAATCGAAATATATATTTGTTTAACTGAAGCGACGTAACGGTGAAATTGGTTGGTTTTCAATCATCAAATTTTTATTTACGATATGTGGCAAGTTATTTTTAAAATACTAAATTAAAACACGTAAGAAAAGTCTTTGTATTGTTTGTTTAAAATT
This sequence comes from Cecropterus toxeus, assembly GCA_018249875.1. Taxonomy (NCBI): domain Eukaryota; kingdom Metazoa; phylum Arthropoda; class Insecta; order Lepidoptera; family Hesperiidae; genus Cecropterus; species Cecropterus toxeus. The sequence continues at coordinate 7,907 of DWNE01006220.1, forward strand.
CCATCCCGGGATTATGCTTTTGCCTTGTCATGACAGATTACATGATGATTTATGTCGCCAACCGGTGGCTACCTGCGGTTTCAGCACCCACTGCCTCTGTAATCTTTGGCTTTGTGGAGCGAGAATAGAATATGGTTTCCTTAAAAAGATATATAGGCATTTATATTAAGTTAAATCAGTTTACCAGATGATTTAAGTACGTTTGTAAAGTATCTCGATAGAATCTCGGCATTAAAGCTTTTAGCAGATATACTAATGAAAATTATTTTATAGGGACAAAATATTGTGAATAATATAAACGGAACAGTTTCTGCGAGCGCTGGTCTAATCTAATTATACTAAAGAACGTTATCGCCCGACTGTCACGTTTCTCGAGTGAGTTTTTCCCACGCGGAAAATATTCTTACCGTCTGCTTACTAAGATGAAGAAGCAGAAAGTTATAAAATGCTGTTTATATTTGTAAGAGGAGGCCGGGGTGAACGTACGCCAGACGTTATTTGCTGTGTTAGGGCACGACATCAGATATTATTGATTGATGTCTTTTTATATTTTTTCCAACATATCGTTCGTGTATACGCTGTAATGGAAAAGGCGACATAGTCGAACCCTATCTGGTTATAGGATCAGGAATATAAGTTAGTACAGCAAATACAGGGAATATCGCAAACACATTGAATCATGTGATTAATGTGTTTTTGTTTAAAATTATTTTAGATGTATTGGTTAACAAGTTAATACAGTGTTGTATACATATGTTATAACGATTCTGATACATGAAAGTCTCAATTCGTAGACACATATCCTACTCAGGTTTAGAGAAGAAATAAATATCATTTAAACGACTGCCCGGCCAGGAATTAAACTGTCCACATTGCATATTAAGTCGGTGTGATGGCAGCTGTACTACGTTGGTTGTAATATATCTATTATATTCTGTAATACAAGTTTATTGTATTTATTGTACAAAAACTTTTACATTTTATAAAAATGTATTAAAACAATATACCAAGATCTGAACTTTAATATTTTTTCAACAATATCAACGTATTTTATTACAATACTTTTTTCGATAGAATTAATTTAAAGGCATTAAAATAATGTAACTAACAATATGATTTATTCAATGCAAGTGTATTTTTTTTGTCAAAAAAACCTGAGAGATAGATATACGTGAGAACATATGATATTCCAAAGAACTGAATATTCTCTGCATGGCATTACAAAGCCTTTTTTCGATAGAAAGCCGTATGTATTATGCAAACGACACGAAACAAAGTTAGTCGGAACGGCTCTTCTTGTTTCCTGGTATAGGATTAAGAAAAAAGGAAAAGTAAGTATAAGTACCTACGCGAGTAAATGCTAATATGCATATGAAAAGTACGGTTGAAAGTATCTAGTTTTAAGATTTTGCAAAGATCCAAAGAATTTTCGCGTAAAAAGATTTTCATATTTAGTTATAATTATGGTATGGTTTGGTGAAACAATTTTATGCGTTTTTAAATACTCGGTTGATTTTGGAATCGTTGATTTAGTTATGATTTTCAGATATATAATATTAGTACATACAAGTATTAATGAACTAACATCACAACTAACTATGTATTAAAAGTTGAAAATAAAGGGATGAAAGTATATTTCGGTGTTGATTAAAGAATGTCATTATATAGAAATATTTTTATATTGTGTTAAATGTAACACGTATCAATAAATGTTAATTAAAATCTGCAACGAAGAAAATGAAAACTGTAGAGAAAAAGTATATTTGTTACCGACAAATGACATCGTTTTCTCATTCGGGATACCTTGGTGTCTAGCATTATTTTGCTTAAGGTGGTAAAACTCTTCGTGTTTTAAGTATGGAGGCTCTACTCTTATAGCTGCTTTATAGCAGCAGTAAAAGCTGCAAGGTTTTAGTTGAACGGAGTATATACATATGTAATGCTTGCCTACTCCTCCCTTAGACTTAGTCCGCATGTATTATATTTAGGAAAAGTTTTTTACTTTCAATTTATTAAAGTACGCTTAAAGATATGATAATTGTTATCAGCGGAAATTGAAAAAGGGGGAACTAAAACTATTCATAATAATAACGCTTTTAATGATATGTCGTCAAATTAGTCACTTAAAAATATTAACATATATATTTTTTTGGATTAACCTATGATAAAAAAGTCATTTTAAAAAGTATATAGCCTATGCCACTTTGCAAACTATGACGATTCTAAGGAAATGTCATATGCCACAATCCGTTACGGCTGCAGTGCAACAAAAAAAAACATATGTACATACATCGGCTCGAAGAACATTACCCTCCTTCTAACACAGTCGAGTATTAAACCACTTGTAAATTTTACGCAATTTTACAGAGCAGAAAAATCTTTGCTCATATTGACTTACTTCATGAAGAAGAGTATAAATAAAGTAGATTAGTTTTAAACTCCAATTGGCGCACAAGTATTACGCACTTAACCTATTTTACATTGACGTTAGGTAATTTGCACTGTATGTATAGTCTGTCGGTAAATAGCAGATCTCTAGTTTGAATAATAATTATTTATTCTTCCTATAAGGGTACTAAATATTTTCCCGAAGAAATATGGCATATTATGTAAGTTCTCAAAACTCGATGACTAACAGACAGTTTTCGTCGTATTCGTTTTGGTAAAATTCTTAAATATTATTACTTTAAGAACTAAGATTGTAAGTTTAACATTTCAATAATAGGCAAGGCAATAAAAATAATATAAGGACTCCAGACTCCAGACTCCATTCGCTTATTAATTCAGAAATATCATCATAAAATTTAATACAAACAAAATGTTTATCAAAAACATGAAACACTAAGAACTTGATAACAATAGTGACTTTTATTAAACCAGAAATAGAACTGCAGTATTAGAAATGTGTGTTCTATTATAACTCCCGGGATGAGAAACCTGAGAAGTGCCATTGACTCGATCATATTATATTTAAGTAGCGCGCAATTTCCGGCCGCAATAGAAAATGGAATATGTTCCTGAACGATTTAACCACAGAAATAGTGTGTTAGCTTATAATGTTTGACGACCCGCGTGGCCGAGTGGTTACCATACCGATCTAAGGCGCAGTGGGTCCCGGGTTCGATCCCCGGCCAGACAGGCATCTGAATGATGAGTTTAGATTTCTGGTCTGGGTGTTTGTCTATTCGTCTTTTTGTGTCCATGGCACCCACGATACAGGAGAAAATCCAAGTGTGGGGCTATGAGTGTAGAAGGCGTGTTATGAATTTTAAATTCGAATTGGTAATCCTAATTTTTATGTCAAACTCCGCTAGGTTTTGTTGATCTTTATTTTATTTTTTTTGCGCAATTTTCCTACTTTTTCTTTTGTAAGTATCTTCTCCTGACAGTAATAACAAAACAAAAAAGAATTAGCGAAATCGGTCAAGCCGTTCACGCGTGAACTGGAACGTGAAATAGGGATTCATTTTTATACATATAGGTTATGGTTTTTCATTATAATAATCGTAAATTGAGTATGACTATGAGACTATAATCGTTTGAAAAGATGTCATTTATTTCCTTCATCAGTTTTCATTACTTAAATGAAAGTGAATAAAAGAACGTAACATGCTGTTTATTGAATCGAGATTGTGTGAGGTGTCAACTGTATTATCAGTATCTTCGGTCATATTTTTTTACGTACATATGAGAATAATATAAGTAAACGAACAAAAATAGTATGTTTTATTCATAACAAGGAAAATAAAAAATAATGACTATTTTTATTAGGGACTTTTTGCCTTGTTACCATCGACTAGAGTCAAAGTCGTCGGCAACCTTTTGGCAACGCTGGCCACATACCAGCTACCTGGGGTAACAGCGGTAATATTCCCGACAGAGTCCCGACGATGAAAAAAGTGGTTTTCGAAAGGTCCACGGCCCGCAAGGAGAAATTCTGGGAAGACCCCTGGGCCGCAAGGAAAGGGTCATAAGCCACGAGTTGCCGACCGCTGGCTAGACTAATAGTCGCAATCAACCAGTTCGCTACCCCTGGCATATAAGTTGATTATGATGTTGTAAGTGTTTACCGCTTAAAGCTGAAGGCTTTACGATATTCGCATACAGTAAAACGACTATTCTTGTCTTTTATTACTTCGAACATTCATTTTATGACTTCCTTTGCTTCAATCACGAGTATAAATGTTTTACTACTTTTATGAGACTCATATCACGAAATATTGCATGCCTACTTTATATAAATAAATAATAAATCTTACAGAAGTATTTATTTATACTAATATAATAAAGCTAAAGAGTTTGTTTGGTTGTACGAGCTTATCTCAGCAACTACTTGTTCGAATTGTAAAAATATTTTTGTGTTGAATAGTATATTTATTAAGAAAGGCTATAGGGCCTGTAGCCTGATGTTATATATCCTATAGTAGTATATTGTTGTTATTTAAAAATAATTATTAAATTATAGCCTATAGTATAAGTTATATAACATGACGCCATGCTTGTTTGTTTCTTTCTTATATAGTAGCGGATGAAACCTCAGGGCACAGCTAGTCTGTTATTTTACAATAGTCGACATTTCCTTAAGTCGAATGTTTGTTTGTACAATACAATATACAAAAATGTTTCTTGTCTTCATGACTTGGAGCCATCCTTAAAAACATTAAAATACAAATAATTGAATGGGATTATAACCTAAAGATCCTTATGACTGGGATTCATGTATTCTTCGTTTTATGCCGAATATAATAATAATTTCGCGTTTACTGACGCGTTACAAACTCGTTGTTAATTTAACGCAAGAATTTATCCATAGTTTGGCATTGACATCTTGTTAGTCCATACAATGAGAGTCGAATATGCGTGTCTTTTTAATTGAACTGCCAGTCTGTTGTTGTACCTCAACTGTACGTTACGACACACTGTTACGATGGGAGATCTAGTTCCATTTTCAGAACTGCACAAAGTAAAACATAATGTATTTGTTTTTGTAATTTTACACTGATTTCACTTTCAATGAATTGCATTTAATACTATACAAGCTTTTAACCCCTATTTAATCCCCTTAGGGGTTGAATCTCTAAAAATCCTTTCTTATCGCTCACTTACACCATAAAAGGAACCCCTGTACAAAATTTCAAGGTTCTAGGTACAGTAGTTTTGGCTGTGCGTTGATACATAAGCCAGTGAGTCTATAAACTAAAACTCTTAACATAGGATTATACTGTAAAGAACCAAGGGGCCGCACAATTCTAAGTGTGTGATCATTTATTGGCCGTGTGGTGTCGGTCTGTGAATAGCACCACTCCCTCTCTTCCCGTGGATGTCGTAGAAGTCGACTAAGGGA
>DWNE01006221.1:0-13250 GCA_018249875.1 Cecropterus toxeus
AAAAAAAAAAAAAAAAAAAAAAAAAAATACAGACGAATTGAGTACCTCCTCCTTTTTGGAAGTCGGTAAAAAAGGTAGCTCCAATATCTCGCCTTAAGTATGACTAAACATGAGGCTTGTTTGGCAAGATACGCTACACTAGCTAGTGATAGATAACTTACAGTATCAACAATAACACATAACACAAGTTTCGTTTATGTAGAAAAAATATCATTACGTGAATAAGTTCTACGGATTGCTCAGCAGTTGCGGATGATATTACCCAAAGTCAGCCAATTATGAAAAATGGAAGTATTTGTAAATATTATGTAGTCTTACTTAGCTTATTCGCGGGTACAGTTTTACATTTTATTATTACATACAAACAAAAGCTTTGATTTGTAATTAAAAGTAACAGTTATTAAATATAATAAATAAGAGTAACCTCTGTTACTTAGATACATGACCATTTATAAGCGATATTTGTGGATTGCCGGCATATATCACGGAGAAATAGCAACATTTAGCAATGTTTGCTAAGATCTCAGGACTGGTGTTTGTGGCATCTTGTAATCGCCGTGTTTGTCGAGACACGGCATTTAATGGAGAGAGTCCTACTTAATTGCTTCAGAAGATTTACTGAAGTATAAAAGAGAAACATATCAGCTTTTGTGCGATACATGTTTTTTTTGTAACTATTATTTTTTACTTTTTAACCCGACTGCGTCAGATGGAGGGTAATGTATTTCAAGCGCATGTATAGCATATTCGAGAGCATATGTATGCATGTTTATTTGTATGTATGTCCATTTCTTTGGCAAGCGCTACAGCTCAAACGGCTTGACGGATTGTGACGTATGACATATCATTAGAATCGTCTCAGTTTGCATAGTGGCATAGGCTATATCATTTTGCAAAAATGGCGCCTGGATATAAAGGAAAAAGGGGGAGAGCTGCGATTTTTTTATAGTCACAGCAATATGGGTATCAAATGAAACCTAGTAAATAGACCAATCTAAAAATACATATATTGTAATACTTTTACTTGAATATTTTGACAAAAACTCATATAAGCGTTAAATTAAATATATATCATTATGAACAACATTTTTGTTTTAAGCAGTCGGTTTTTTTGTTTTAATGATTTTAACAATGCCAGTTGTTTTATATTTATTAGCTATAAATTTTTGACGTTGCAGCCACTTTGTACTGACAGTGATATAAAGGGGGAGGTGCTTGTTATTCAATTTATGTTAACCCGTGACTGCGCATGCTAAGTAGCCGTCTGGACATTGGGGAATAAAGGTGTTACGGTGCACATTTGTACCTACCGGCATTGTAGGGTTAAGTTTTATATTTATAGAACAGTACTAATGATGTATTGTATGTTTGTATTGTAAATGATATTTTTTTATGAAATAGTGACATATCTCTTCTCATTATAGGTTGGAAATTATGAGGATGTATGTGTATAATTAATCCTTCAGACAAACTACCTATTGATCTTATTTGGTATGCGGATTTTTGTTTTATATTATGAAAAGTAAATTTAATTATTTTTTATTATAATATTAAACAATTATTTAATTTTATAATGATTTAGATCATAAGTCGGCAAGCACTTAGTAGAGTTCGGATGTTGCCAAAAGTTTAAAACAGCTTCCAAATACATGAATATATAGTCTAATTCTCTAAAAATATTATTTGTGTCATTACATAAAAAAAAAACTGGGAATCTCAGTTTCGACCTTTTGCGATCAGTACCGCGGTCCGCCTGTGGCTAGATCTAGATATTATCTAGTTCTTACATCTCTTTATCGTAATATTACATACCTTAGCGTGCTCCTGTTGTGCCAGAAGCTGTTCCCGCACCATCTGAAGCTGGAGAATCATCTCGGAGAGCTGTCTCTCCTTCTCCAACACGCTCTCACCAGCCAGAGCTTGTAGCGCCGCCGCGTCCAGTACGCCTCGTCGCTCGCTGAGGGCAAGATATACTGGTTAGAAATATACTAACTGACAAATAATATACATTTATATAAAAATATAGTAGGTATGGTATGATATGTTTTTATAGGGACGTAGCAAACGAGCATGCAGTCCACCTGACGGTAAGTGGCCAGTGCCGCCCATGGACATCTGTAATCAACCCCAAATAAGATCGAACTCTCATCTGAGGTTGGCCACAGATGCGTTGCTACTCCTGAAGACTAACTTGGATCGCCTCGGAAAATATGTCTCCCTTACCACACCCTTACGACCAGAACACATCAGCTTAACACTGTTGGTTCTAGGCAGAAATAGGTGTAAAGGTAGTGTTTCCAGAGTCTAACTAACTTCAACATAAAACATTCTCAGTATATAAAAATATACTATAAATGTACTATAATTGGGCATTAAACAAATTGGTGTAGTTCTTAGTAACAATTTCCCATCATTTAATAGAGTTGTGGCAATCCCTGGAGAAACAACGCCGCACACATCTTCCCCGGATTTACTTAATGACTTGTTATTAAGTTTGTTTTTATTTTTTTATTCGATGTTAAGTGTTTTAATTAGTAAAAGTAAAATAAAGTTAAAGTATCCTATATTTTAAGTTGGATTAAACTGCATACGGTGTGAAAATTTGACTGAAATCGGTTCAGTAGACTAGGAGATCAGTACGGACAAACAACGTGACACTTAATTTCAGCCCGGACAAACAACGTGACACTCAATATATATTAAAGATTACAATGTTATAACTCACTATAACATAGCCTGTTATTATAATACCGTCATCAGGCAAACATGAAGTTCAGAACACTAGGAAAGTTTGAGAGTTCCCCGTAAATAATTCATAACGTCAGTACTGATACTCCGGTTGAACATGTTGACTAACAAAGGTTGTTATTACATGTCGGTGTTGACTACTACGGGTTTTCAACGTTTTATTTCACTATCGGGAAACGGGTGAAAGAAATATTTTTTTGTCATGGAAGTGAACATGTTGACTAACAAAAGTTGTTATTACCTACATGTCGGTGTTGACTACGGATTTTCGACGTTTTATTTCACTATCGGGAAACCGGTGAAAGAAATCTTACTAATAGGTACTTTGTCATGAAAGAAATTAGTCGCTATTAGTCATTTAAAAAAAAATATGTACACGCAGTCCTACTAACGAAGGACTTATTTAGACATGCTTTGAGCATACAGACTCAATCGCATAAACACCCAGACCCAGAAGATAAATATGTTACTATAGGTAGTAAAATTATAAATGTGGCAGGTTGTGATGTGTGTCTTTGTTAATCATTCACGCAAAAATTACTGGCACCTTTTTGGGTTTCCATGATCTTTCGTTCTATAACTCGCATTTGAAGAAGATATAAGGATATAATATTTTAAGACCTATAGAATATGGTAACTGACGTACCAAGAATCATGCAGTCCATACATGGAAATTGACCCCAAATAGAAGTAAAGTCCTACGTCAATTGACGCAAGGCCAGACAGAAATATGAATGATGAGTTTAGATTTCTGTTCTGGGTCTGGATGTTTGTATATTCGTCTTTGTGTGTCCATGGCACCCACGACACAGGAGAAAATCTTAGTGTGGGACTATGAGTGTAGAAAGCGTGTTTTAAAAAAAAAATCTTAAGTTTAGAGACATAGACTGTCTAGGGGATGTGGAACCCTACCTCCTTAACATACGCTAGAAGAGAACCATTTTGTTTTTTTTTTGTCGATATATTTTGGATTCTATTTATACGGGATATATACCTACTAAGCAAAGGTTAAACAATAAAATTTCAGACTAGTTGATCTGTTTTTTCGCTAACAGCTTTCGGCTAACAAACTAGTTGATCGGTTTTCGCTATCAAAGTCCATGAATACAGGTGTAATAACTTAATATTCGGAAATAACTTCTCACCCACGTAAGTAGGTTATTTGCAAGTTATGCAACACAATATAAAATTCGACCCAATCTCACTTTGAATACCGTAGTAAGGGCGGACCTCAAACAAGTGCGCGACGGATCTGAATTATTAATGCCTCGTCCCGAGCTCAAGATGCACTGCACTCATTTGTCTCTCGAATAACATATTGTGTACGTTGGATTTAGGTTAGTGATTCTATGTATGCTTTATAAAAATCTGTTAAGCACCAGTCAGACTCGCACACGAAGGGTTCCGTACCATCATTTATAGAAAACGGCAAAAATATCATGTTTCTTGAATAGCAGCCCCCCCTTAAATATCTATTTTATTCTCTTTTATAGATTTATTGGTATAGCGGCAACAGAAATACATCATATGTGAAAATTTCAACTACTTAGCCATCATGTTTCGTGAGATACAGCCTAGTGACAGACAGACGGACAGACGGTCAGACGGTCAGACTGACAGACAGACAGCGGACTTAGTAATAGGGTTCAGTTTTTACCCTTTGATTACGGAACTCTAAAAAATAGACTGCTACGTATATGTGGGTTGGGTTAGGTTAGCTTAGAAAATAGTGATAACGCTTTCGAAACAAATAGCCGAATACGGCAACACCAAAATATGTAGTGATCGTGGTTACATGGCGGTCTCTAGAGTCGAACCATAAATACCGCCATCGCAAAACTAAGATTGCCTCCAAGATATTAAATAAAATAAAAATAAAAGCCTTATCATTACTTGTCGTTAATTACAGTCGTACCTGGGCGGCAGTGGTCACTTACCATCAGGTATACCGCATGCTCGTTTGCTACTTCCGTATTATAAAAAAAAAAAACATACTTTTAGCAACAAAAATGTATCCAATGAAAGACATCTGTAATATATTAGATAACTGCTTTAAAAGTAGAGTTATACCGAACTACATTTATCATTTTATGGGACTGTAACATTTCCTTTAGCTTGACTTTGGAATCGAACAAATGCATTGCAGAAGAGTAATGAATTATTAATACCTCGTCCTGAATTCAACTATAAGGCTCTATCGCACGAAGTCGACGGTATCTCAAAGCGATGTTGTCTAGGTATATTTAATTCAATAATAATATTATAAAATACTAGCTGCGCCACGCCATTTCACCTGCCTTTATTAGAGAACAATCTATTAAAAACAAACTAACTTAGTGTTGTGTGATATAGTCTCAAGCCTTCCACGATAAATTTACTATTCAACACAAAAACATTTTTTCAATTCGAATCAGTAGTTCCTAAGATTAGTGCGTCCAACCAAACAAACTCTACTTTATAATATTAGTACTTATAGATAGTATAGATAATACAATATGAACAATTATGGCGTTTTAAAAGTGAAAATTCTTTAGAGTCGTTCTGATTTGAAACGATGAAATGAAAATGTCTTACGAAATCAGTTTTCAGCGCTATAACTAGATGGCGCTGTACTCCTTTCTGAATCACCCTAACGATTTTACTTCGTAGCTTATATAATCAGGTTTGATATATGTGAAATAAGATGTCCGGGCAAAAACGTAAACAATTATTGTATTGAAGTAACGAGATAAACTCGTGGTAAGGTTAGGTATTTCGTTCGTATTCGTATTGCACGCCATTACACGATTTTTAATTACTTGCAGCTCATTTTACTAAGCTTATTCCTGTGGTGGTAATAAAATGTATCCTATGTCATAATCTAGGTTTTAAACTATTTGTGTGCAAAATTTGAGCGATATTTGACCAGTACTTTTTGCCTATAACACGATTTTCCACGTTTATCATTTTACTAGCTTATTGCCGCGGTGATGATGATTAATATATAATTATTCCTATGTCTTAATCCAGGTCTTAAACAAAATTTCAGCGATATCTGACCAGTAGTTTTTGCGTGAAAAAGTAACAAACATACATACATATATACATAGATACGTATATATGTATGTATAAATGTATTTTATATGTAAGTATATACATCTTCATAAACTTTTGCCTTTATAATATTAGTAAGAGTAACATTAGATTGTAGGACAATGCACAAGTACGAGTATTACTCCAAAGTTTGTCCCGATTTCAACTAAAACAAAAACGTACACTTCGTTCATTCCGTTTTTCGTAAAGTCAAGTGATTCCTTCAGAATCCGGAGCAACGTCATCATAAGACAGGACGAAGTACAGGAACTAGGACGAAACTGAATTTTTAATACTTCGTTTTCTTCCAGTTTTAAGATGTCAGAATATAAAAGGTCCTATGACTGAATAGGTGTAAATCTTTGTGATGGGTATCTAATTCGGTGACTAGTACCTATTTAAGTCTCTATTTATGAGTCAGAATGTATGTAATGTAACCTATACCTATATATTCTAGAGCTATACATATATTGGTAGAAGCCTACTACTGCTTAAATCACTACTAATTAAGTACTTAAATGGAATACTCTGATTCTGGGGAGGTCCGGGGTTCGAATTCTTGGCCCCCATTTCTAATATTTTAAAGTAATATGCGTTTAAGAGAATAAAGAAACACCGTGCGGAAGCTTACACGCCTGAAAGTTCATTAAAATAAGTTCTCATAAGTATTTGAAAGTGAAGTGATTTACCACCTACAAACCAGAAATCAGTATTCCGAGCTGGATTCCGCGGCGTTCCACCTTAGACTTCAGCGTTAAGGGAGTCAATCTCAGTTAGAGTCATAACAAATGTCTACATGCAGTGGTCGTATCCCGGCGTTCCAACTTAGTTTTCAGGGATAACGTGACTACAGCCAACCTCAGGTTAGATTCAACAAATGATGATGGGCAGTGCATCCTCAGTTGAATGTACCTTCGTTTGTAACTTATGTATTACTAGCTGAAGTCCCCGTGCGCTACGTGGCAAAAAATAGCTTTTAATCGCTAACAGTTGGAGAAACATAAAAAAACATAAAGACTTTCCGGATAGAAAATTAATTGTTAACCTGGCATATATGCCATCTAAATTTTGCAATTTTTAGCATTTTCTTTTTATTTAAAATGGAAATATGAAAGGGTGAAAAAATAGCGAAAAAATTAGTCGCAATCTTTAAATATCGTAAAATATAGTAATCAAAAGTAGACTGACCAGTTAAATAAGCTACATCCATCCATCATTTCACGTAAATCGACCCAGTGTTTCTAGCGTGATTGAGTTACATACAGACACACACTATTTAATTTTTGAATATTAGTATAGATTTACACACACATAGCCCCACACTAGGATTTTCTCCTGTGTCGTGAATGCCATGGACACACAAAGACGAATACACAAACACCCAGACCAAGAACAGAAATCTTTCTTTCTACGCACGCTTTCTACACTCATAGCCCCAAACTAGGATTTTCTCCTGTGTGGGTGCCATGGACACAAAGAGACGAATACGCAAACTCCCAGACCCAGAACAGAAATCTAAACTCATCATTCATATTTCTGTCTGGCCGGGAATCGAACCCGAGACCAACTGCGCTTCAGACCGGTATGGTGACCGCTCGGCCACGCGGGTCGTCAAAAAAAAAAAACAGTCGTGTAAAATTGTTTCTAGCATGCTTAGGTTACACACAGACACACTTTCATTTTTAAATTTTAGTCCAAATTAAAAAAACACTACATCTAAAAATATCAAGTGACTCATTAAGCAAAATTATAGCTAATTAACTACATAACTTAAGCATACCGTACCGGTATTCGAAACGATTTAAACCGAACTCCTTTCCAACAAGTATTAATGAGAAATACGTTTAGTATTGTATCTCAGCTTCAACAATTGGACATTTAAAAGTACAATTACAAGTTCCAAGCCTTTTATTTGGGGTCACGTAAATCGTTTCAACTGGGGCACTTTCTCTCTGGCAAAAACTGACCAGTTCCGACACTAACGAGGGCTAATTAACAAATGAAACTTATTTTTTGTCTACGAAATATCAGTGTAGTTCATCGAATAGCGCGTGGTGTTCGTATGATATGAGACAAGTATTAATCATTAATTTGTTTGAATAAGTCTTAGAGATTCAGATTTTCGTTTTTAGTGATCGTAAAAGTAAAATAATTATATCTATTAACGAGCAAGGTGGTACAACCAGTATGATTCGATTGGGGAGGTACTTTTTACCCGACAGCGTCAGACAGGGATGTGAAAAAATAATCGATTATTAAAAAATCGACTATTTTTTTAGAAATCGATTTCTTGACCATAAATAATCGATTTTAAATTAATCGATTTTTTATTTACACGTCGAGTTTTTTCCGTAACTTAGAATTACTACTAAGATTATTAATTTCTAAGTTTATAGATATTGTCGTTTTTTTTTGGTCGTCAAGTTACATATTTTCGATATTGCCGTTTTTTTGGTTGTCAAAATTGAAAACTAAAAAATAATCGATTATTAAAAAATCGAATATTAATTGCAAAAATATCGATTTTTGGAAAATCGATTATTTGATTAACATAAAAAATCGATTATTATGAAATCGATTTTTGCCCAGTCAAGTCACATCCCTAGCGTCAAAGCTAATGGTTTTCGAATGTATGTAGATATGTTTGTATGTATGTCCATTGCTTTGGCACGCGCTCCAGCCCAAACGGCTTGACGGATTGTGACGTGGGACATATCGATGAATCGTCTCAGTTTGCAGAGTGTCATAGGCTATATAATTTTTTGAAAGATCGCAACAGTACATTATAGTAACGAAAAAGGTGGTAAAACGAGTATTGATCTACCGAAAAGGTACATTTTATCCGAGTATGTGTTGGGTAAAAATGCCCAACGCGCTTAAGAAGTTTTCTTCAAAACTTCCAAATCTTTACTACCTATCTTTACTGTAGCTACCTATGGTTTTTTCCATATGCACCAGTTTGGAAAGCAGCGGTTTCGGTTCTCACGAAAATGACTGTTTCCGTCGCCTTTCTAACGTAATGAATTTGAGATGCGGTAACCGGTTGCATCGTAACTGCTGTTTATGAGACCATTTTCCCTATAAAAGGAAAATTCCTCACGATACTAATTTCTTATATAACTCACTTCCTAATTAAGTTGATTTTATCTGTGATAATAAATAACGTACACTTATATTATTAGGCGCGTTAAAATAGTTTTATGTTTGGAAAAAAAAATAAATCGAAAAAAAAATACAGACGAATTGAGAACCTCCTCCTTTTTGGAAGTCGGTTAAAAAATTATATATAATATATATAGAATATAAGTATTTTTTTACTTGTATAAGGTATAATACGTAACAATTATATATTTATTGAATATTTTCCCACATAGAGGAAAATGGCCGATGAAATATAGATATACCATGATATGGCTAGACTAAGTTACCCATACTTACGTAACAGAATATTTATTACTAGGAAAATCTTTTGTGACTACTCTGTAGTTTCCCTTAACAGACTACGAAAATTTGTGACTAGTGCGTGGTTCCCCTTATTAAAATAAGGCAAAACCACGGTGCTGGTTTAAACATTGTTGTCAATAGCAGATTTGAACTGTTATAGAGTTTTAATAGTAAAAGAGCAGTTTAAGTAGAAAAAGAGCGGTCAATCAGCGATTTTAGTGGCCACACAGCCCTGTACGATAAAAGTTGTATCGAGGACTAACGAATGGTCTCGTAAAGACTTGTAATTTAACAGAAAAAACAAAAAAAATACTAAAAAAATAAAATAAATATCGGACATTTTGGATAGTCGAGCATTCGAACAGGGAGTTACAACCGCCGTATTGCTATTTTTGATGTCAATTATATATTTCAGAAAAGACGAAAAATGTTAATGCATAACCAATAATGCTTGATTTTCAAAGACTAAGTTAGAACGTCTTATGTACCAAATGTAGGCATATCTTTCTATACCCTTCTAAGCAGATCACACGTGTAACGTAGCTTTAGGGCAAAATTGGGGTCTAAAATGAGCACCCATATACCTTGGTATATGCTCTTGTTATATAGCTTTATTTGTAGCTAAGGAGAGCCTCGTAACTCCGTTGCTTCCGGTCCGGTAATTGCATCGCCTCTTGCACTCTTCGAACCGGAACTCGGGTATAGGTGCTATACACAAGCACTATACGCTATAAGGTTCTACGTTTCCATCAAAAAGATGAAATTATCGCGAAAATTTAACATAGCATAATTAGATGTAACTGTAGTGAGCAGTGATAGCCTAATGGTTGAAACTCGGCCTCTCAATCGAGGGTCCGAGGTTCGAATCCCAGGCATGCACCACTGATATTTCTAAAATTATGTGCGTGTTAGAATTTAATTATCACTGCTTTACGGTGAAGGAAAACATCGTGAGAATACCTGCATATCTGAGGGTTATCTAAAAAAGAGAGTTCTCAAAGATGTATGAAGTCTAATAATTCGCACTTGGCCAGCGCGGTGGACTGTGGCATAAACTCTCTGATTTTGAGAGAAGACCCGTGCCCAACAGTGGGACTATAATGGGTTAACGATGAACTAGATGTAACTTGTTTATGTCTCATTGTTAGACTTCGGTCTTTCCCCAGAAAACCTGCTACGTTCTCCTCGCTGGTTCACTGCTCCATGCAATCTAATTGCAGATTGAAAAAAAAAAACAGATGCCAAGTAGCATGAATATATGTAGTTATATCTGTTCTAATTATGTATCTTTAGTAGTAGTCTTATCAATAAGAATTTGATTTAATAAAAGCTAATTAGCTCCATACATAAAGTCACATTTTCATAACATTTATAATAATTGGCTAATTTAATTAACTACTTATAATAATTCGGGAATTATTAGGGTAAATATAAAATTGATATTGTAACATCCGAATTACCTAATTTAAATAACTACTTATTAATTCGAGAATTAATTACGGCAGTTATAAAATTGATATTGTAATGCGGACATTACAATAACAATTTCATATCGGCTCTTCCCCACGAATTAATTTAAGCCCCAATTACAATCTACTTAGTAGAAATAATTAGGCAAAGATCCCGCAATGGAAAAATAATAATGAGATTTTCAAAACGGTGCATATTTCTAATTGGAAACGGACACAAAAGAAAAAATGTCAGATAAGAAATCTTCAAACGAGAAAAATGTATTTTCCATTGAATACGTAATTAAACAGTCGATTAAAATGACAGTGATCAGTCATAATACCTATTAAGGTTGGTTGGTAGGGTAACCATATTACTGTCATAAAACAGGACACCAAATTAAAAGAACAAATTGGCTTACAAGGTCGACCCACGTGGCGGAGCGGTCACCAGGCCGGTGTACTGTGCAATGGGTTCATTCAGACATTTGAAGTTGAATTTAGATGTCTGTTTTGGGTCTGGGTATTTGTGTATTCGTCTTTGTGTGTTTCTATGGCACACACTACACACGAGATAATCCTAGTGTGGGGCTATGAGTATAGAAGGCGTTTATGTTCGTATTTATGACTGGAAACAAAATTTTAGGTACATGACCAAAGCAAGTAATCTATATACTTTTGACTTTTTAAAACATTCTAAATCTTTAGTCTTCAATATAATTTTAAGTATAATCCGTAAGACATACTTATAATTTTTTTTTACTTAGAACATTTTTGTATTATTCTTAAAGTTTATATAATATTAAGAAACTATCTTAATATTATCCAAACAGGGAAATTCCGGAAAAACCCAAATATTTGGTCACCTAACACGAGCTTCTGAAAGCTCCGCCGATGGAGAAGCCCTGCGAATAATGCCGACGCAATTATTTTCTCATTTACTTCCTTTTATAAGTCCCTTTATAAATTGCGACTTGGCGATTATTGCACTAATAAATTGAAATAATATTTTTGACTTGTTTTAGTTGAAGATGTTCGAAATGTGTTGTTTCTTATATCAACACTAGCTGTGCCACGCAGTTTCACCCGCGTTTATTAGAGGGCAATCTGTTAAAAACAAACAAACATAGCGTGATGTTAAATAGCCTAAGGCCTTCCACGATATATTTACTAATCAATACAAAAATATTTTTTCAATTCGAACCAGTAGTTTCTGAGATTAGTGCGTTCAACCAAACAAACTCTACTACTTTATAATATTAGTATAGAAGTATAGATGTACAAACGTGCAACCTAAGTGGGCCTTGTACCTTATAGACAAACATAACAAACTCCAAGTAGGATTGAAAACCTATTAGGAATTGACCGGTAATATCCTTGAGAACTAATTCGGACTAAGATGTCTTTCTTACCTCTATTAAAATGAAGGCACAACAGCATTTTACACTGCTTTTACAGATCAGAAACCGTTTATGTTCCCTGCATTCTATTCATAAACAGTTCTTCTTTAACTTCCCGCTACGCTTCAGTTAAAATCCCGTCGGATCCGTGTCGTGGTCGTGAAGAATAAATCCAAACTAACGGAGCTGTCACGGCGACGAGAATTTTGATCGAAATCGACGGGAGGAAAAAATCAAAGCGAAGTTTCCGTACAAGAATAAAGTTATAAAAAGACGTTTTTACAATTATGACATCGTCAGGTGGGCGTGACGGTACTATACCGTGGATATACCGTGTTTTGCACGTCGAAGTTTGTATACAGGCTGATGTCAAAAGAAACTTTCATATCCTTATTTGAGGATCTTTTAATCATTTTAATATCGTCTTTGATGCCAAAAAAGGAATTTGACGTAGTCTATTTTTATTTATTAATATTTTAAGTTACATGTTTTAGAAAAAAATGTAATGTAAAAATTTTACAAATAGTGTTGTTTTTCTCTTATTAAGAGCACAGACACCAATTACTTTAATTTGGCTGCAATTATTATTTTTTTATTGTCAGTAATATTCATTTTCAGATAAATAACAATCATAGAAAAATATCGTCTAAGGTTTGATCAATTGGGAATTGATCGTATATTTGCAGATAAAGGCACTTGCAAAGACCGCCTAGCTAACAATTTATAAGAAAAGTACTAACCATACTAAACTTTAAACAAATTGAAAGCAAACAAAGAGCTAAAACCAACAGCAATACAAGAGCTCGCGTACAAATAAAAGAAAAGAAATAATACATTTTTAAACACCTTTTACAATGTCAAAATCCATCTCGTCAGGCCGTTTGTGTTAATGACGTCACAACCCTTACGCGTGAGCGTCATACTTTTGTTCCTATGTTTCTTATTACCGGAATGAGGTACAAAAAATATGTTAAAATGTTCTTACTGGTTACTTTCGGTCTGATTTTTGATGATAAATATTTTTACTTTGTTTTGGTTTTGTTGTCGTCACTTTTTTTTATAAATATGAAGTAGCAAACGAGCAAGCAGCCCACCTGATGGCAAGTGGTTACTGCCGCCCATAGACATTTGTAAGCAA
>DWNE01006222.1:0-13249 GCA_018249875.1 Cecropterus toxeus
ATTCGTCTTTGTGTGTCCATGGTACCCACGACACGGGAGAAAATCCTAGTGTGGGGCTATGAGTGTAGAAAGCGTCTAAAGCGTCTCTTAGCGTCTAATGTAGACTCGGCTTTTAAACCAGAACACCCGAAACAATTTTTAGTCTCACGTCATTCACAATATAGTACTTATTTTAAAAACAAACATGCGTCGGGAATGTCGCATTGACGATAACATTTTGTGTGGGGAAATTCAGTTGAAACACTTATATTAATGGGTTGGTTAATAAGTGAATATTTTAACACTATATTTTGTATCGCTGGATCTTGTTTATTACTAATTATAATATTTTGATACTGCAAGCTGATGGAGGATTTATTATTATTTGTGGAAAAATAACGTTTCATGTCTCCAACCTGATTAAAAGAAAATAAACATTTTGTATACAAAATTTGGTCTGTCGTTAATGTTGCGTTCGAAAAACACGTTCTTTTTACACACGCATATACACTTATACACGCACACACACAAACTCATAAATTAATATTATGAAATAAAACCGCCTAGTGACCATCAATGTTCTACAGAAAAAGATAATGTAATTGCAATAATCCTTTAATATTAAAATATACAGTGACAAATAATAAAAACCTTAAAAGCTACCTAACAAAATAGGATTATTAAAAAAAATACGTCGAATCCATTACATTATTTACATTTAATTAAATCTAATTAATCGTATAAATGACATAACATGTATCACGCACTCTATTTACATATTTTCAATCACACCATAATTCATAAATATTACGTCATATATAATAGTACAGAAACAGACTAATTTCCCAAAGGGTATAGTGCAACAGCTGATACGAATCCAGTTAGAAAACAACAAGTATCAAGTGGCACCTGATCCCCGAGAAGCGCCCGAACTTGTTCAGGAACTGCCCTGGCCGGCAGAAAGCACCACCAAACGGTAAAACTGGAAACACTATGGTAACCACGTGCTTGTTCGACTTGTTGGAACACAACACTTACCTATAAGAGAACAAGTAAGACTTTTAAACAAAAACAACATCCAAAGCAGTTTTAACTTGCAATTTGGAACTACTCGACAGATTTATACCAACAATCAATTGATAGTGTCTTTGCTATATTTGAATACGACCAACCTAGAATTCTGGGAAAGAATTATAGTGTCAGAAACTTAGCTCAGATAATTCTATAACAAAGGTATGCATCAATATCAATTTATAGATCAATATAAGAAAATCAATTTAAGTTCAGTTTACATGATTGGTCAAAATTCCACCGTTGATACAAAATAAAACAAGTAGAAGCATTTTATGCGATTCATGTTATTACAATTGGTCAGTGGAAACGAAAAAATAAACCTAAATCGTTTCATGTAATAATATTAATAATGTCAATGTTTTCAAAAGGCTTCGCAATTGCGTTATCATGTTTCAAAAGCTTTCTCAATTCAGGCACTCAAGGTAGAAAGGACGGAGCAAAAGAGACAGAATCTGATTCCGTCCTGTGACGTGACTTATAAGTTAGAGCTGGACAGATATAATTCCACCGCTTGTTTGCCCATACAAGGTATTTGACACAACTTCGAAATTTGCTTTGTTTGTACTTAAAATTAGCTGTTAAGTCCACATTTATATAAACGGCCTTTATACGTAAAAAACATAAATAGTAACAGTTAATTTTATCTGACCACAGTATCAGCTTGTCATTATTTAAAAATAATTGCTTAATGCATAAGATCGTTCATTGTCAGAGGGTAATTAAGATATTAGGTAGGTATATAAAAATTTACTCGCTGTTTCGTATTGTTTTAAATCATGTAAAAACAACAAGATTCGTTTAAAAATATCTGTAAAAGTAACTAACTCCAATGGAAATATCTAGATGACGACTGTATAAGTTACCACATGCCTGAGAGCGCTATTCCCTCGCTGCAGGAGGAAAAATAAAATTACAAAAAGGCTCCGCCGCGAAGCTGGGATGTCGAAGTGTACGCTCGCACACATCGACATATGTATGAAGCTCGCCGAACACATCGATACAAGAAATAAGCGCACGTAATTTACTCACACACAGAAGCCAACAGCTCCGTGTGCTAACTATTCGTATGAAAAGGTACAGCACGTATAATTTGGGTTTCACACCACAATATTTGGATTATAAAAAGATATTTCAAGATTACTCACATTCTAAACATACTCAATGAATATATATCAACAAGATACCAATGTCAAACAAAGAAACCAGCTCTCGGAACACGTTGGAGGTAAATTACGTTAACTATGAAGTTATCGTCACAATACTGTTATCAACGGCTGTGGTATACAAACGAGCACGTCATTGCACTGATACTAAGGTCGGGGGCGGCAGCGACGTCGCAGCGAGGGCGTCCTGGCGCAGGCCGTCACACACGCGCGTCAAACTAGTCTCGTGACGTCACGGCCCGCCCGGCGAAATTACAAAACCGGCCAGGCAGCTCAACCGAGTGTGCCAGCCAGCGGCTCAGCGCAGTGACGAACGCGCTGTCGCCCGACCCCGACGCGCCACCGGCGTGTCACGTACCGTGGGCGGCGTCACGACGCTGCGAGCGGCGCAGGCCGGTGCGCGGGCGCGGGTACACGAGCACGCGACGTGCGGCGCTTCGGAGCGCGGGCGCAGGTGCTCTGAGCGCAACAGCCTCCGCGCGCCGACGCTGCCGCCCTCCGCGCCTCCCCGCGCCGCCCGCGCCATCTCTCGCACGCACCAAAACGACGAATTTATCTTCCGCGCATGCTGGCCCTCCTATCCGAGGACGTTGCCCAGGGTGTCTCATGGTCCCGATCGCGAGCTTTAATGAAAACTTTCGCAAATTCTATTTAATAAAGTATAGATACATTTTTTAGTATTAAATATTTGAATGCATATCGTTTACCGTACCTTTTATTTATTATTTATTAATTATATATATGTGAAACAAAATTTAAAAGTAAACTGGAGACACTGTTTGGTGAAGTTACACATGCCGAAATATCAAACAGGGACAGATGCCGGCGGCGCCGCTCGAGGCTACGAACGCCGCCCTGTCTTGCTACCGCTAGGTTAGCCTCTTTACCGACATCGCCAGCCGTTCTTGGCAACACCAGCAGTTTCAAAATACGCAATCAACGTAGTTGCTTAATTTATACAAGTTTCCTTACATGAATTTAATTTTATATAAAAAAATATATCTTATATGTTCATATGGTAATGACCATGGGCCCACTAGGTACAAAAATAAGTAGAGTAGGCTGTTGAGAAACATATTAATAACAGGTATCTGCTGGCAAAAAAAATTTAGACTTATTAAACACAACTAAAATCTTTTAATTTTACGAGCATTACCTTTGTATCCATGGCTCTTTGTGAGCTGTCTGCATCGGTAACATCGTTAAGTTGTTTCTGCAGTATGATACTGGTATGAACCTATATTTGTTTGAATGCTAGTTATGTCTTACATAGGGTATCTTAGAGTAATAAATAATAATGCCTTATAAGTCACTACTAACGATGCAACTATGATGGATTTCATGTTACATGTAGGTATAGATAAATAAAGTAGATTATTATACAATAGTACTTTTCATTTCAATATCTTGTTCTCTGGAGTGGATTTATGTATGACGGTGAAGAATCTTTTATTTCGTATACTAAATAAGAAAGCGAAACTAGGGACTGTACAATTTTAAAATTATTTTTAAACCCTTTAGAATTCCAAAGCCAAATCGAAACGTAATCTCGGTTACTCGCCTGTCCATCTGTAATTCATATACTATTGTATATAGATAAAGTAGGATATTTTACAATGCATTATATTAAAATTATAACAATTATGGCTTGCACTGCATACAAGAAATTACCGAGAGTAATTAATGTTATGACTAATTGTAGATCTTCAACATAATATACATAGGTAGAGATGTCTATGTGGCTTCCCTATATAAGGTGTGTCATTGCCCAATTAAGATTTCTTTTATCAAGAGATTTTTCAAAAAATAAAAGTTGAATTAAAAATTCGAGTAAAATGAGATATTGATGATTGAGAAATTTTGCTTTTTTGGATTTGACCGCCCAGAAACCTTTTTCATTACAATTTTAGGTAATGATGTTTTGTGTATAGCTCTGCCAATAAAAAATATGTCTTCGGTACCCTAATTGCGTGTTATCAGAGACACTATTGACCATTTTAATACGGTTATTAATTATAAAGTTATATATCTTTTGGGTCGTTTGAGAAAAAATATGAGACTGAAGTTTTGTAAACTAACAATTTTGCAATAAAAGCTTTCAACCTCATAAGAAACATCGGTTCACATCTAAAACCAGTGCTTTTGTCGCAGCAGCGACACCACTGCCCGCAAAAATTTCTCCAAAATCGCCTAGTTTAACCGAACCATCTCAAAAAGGAACTCGAACAAACGAACGAACATTTATTCCAATAAAACGCAATTTAAAGCGAGTTCATTGATGGTACGTAGTATATGTGACATATGTGTAATTTTATATACAGCGTAACACAAAACTAAAGTTATACATTAATTATTTGTAATAAAATAATACAATACAAATAATACGGAAAGTATCTTGAATTATTAAATTTGATTGAATTATTAAAACGGGAACCAAAATATACGTTGCAAATTTACCAGGTTATTATAGGTATGAAGAAGGTAAACAATTCACCTAAAGTTTTTCATATTATGCATATGTTCCGTAACACTTTGATTATAAGTTAACTAAGTCTAAATTTAATTTACGAATAAAATTACAGCATAAAAGTGTCTTATTGTTAACGCCGTCTTGGAAATCATTTTTTTATACGCACATGAAGTAGGCACTATATACGCACGCCTATTTTTGTCATGCCATGTCATTTTTGTTATATTGTAATTACGAATTTAATAAACAAAAGTGAACTCAAAGCTTATTCTATATCTAATATTACATAACATTAAGTATTTAGGAATATTAAAATGACATAATTATGCATATTCGCCATGAAAACTATTACCCGATAGACCGAATACTAACAGGAAATCAAGCTACGCCGTAGCACTTACTGCGCTTCCATTGCATATCTATCTACACGCAACGTACATACACACCAGGTTGCTAGGTACACTTTTTCTCCTTTTACTATTAAAGTACAATTGTTCCAAGTGCACATTCATGTAAAATACTTATTATTAATAAATTTAAATAATGTTATGCAAGGCATGATTTTATTATATTTTGTAACAAAATTGTGATTCCCATAAGAACAATTAATTACCGTATAAATGACAGATTTATTACAACATTATAATAGTTGTATTTTTACGTTTCAAATAATTGTATTCACCTTTCTTTTCACCTTTCCACTACGGAGGTTCGGGAGCTCAATCCCAGAGAGGCATCTTTAATTTCAAAGTTATGTTTGTACTTCTAACTATCACTCGTTTCAAACTTTAAGAAATAGGGTATTATTTACGTGCCCCAGAGTTCTCAAAAATGTTCTTAAAGGTGTGTGAAATCTACCACCCTACGCTTAACTAGCGTGGTGAGATATAACCTAAGCCCTTTTCGTTTTCAGTGGGAACTCGCACCCATATATTATGTCAAAGTTATATCAATATAATCCTAGGTATACGTAATTTAGTTAGAAATGTATTACTAGATACTGGCAAGCAGGTCCTTTTGTTGAAATCAAACAAAAAATATTTTCCACTGATATTATATTATATTATCCCAGGCGGTATCTGTTCATTATATTTAACAGCAAAAACAATTTATTCTACAACAACTAATTGGAGAACCCACAAATAATCATCAAAATTACAATATAGTCGGTGACTAAGGCACACCGCAAACACAAAGCGAGCCTGTTAATACCGAACCTCGCCCTTGATTTTAATACCGATCCTGCCAAGATCGCCCTTCTAAATATTTCCTTCTATAAAAAAGTTCTATGCAGATTACAACAATCTTTAAAAATTATAAATATATATATTTTCTTGAAGTCGCCTATCACCACCCAGGTGATTAGGTCACAGATGATCAAAGGACACCAATGAGTCGCCTTTGATTCCACTTTGATCACCTAGGTGATATCACCTAGGTGATCAAAGTGGAATATACCCAAATATTTGATAAAAATGTTCTAAGTAAATTGGATGCAAGTGCATCTTTAACAAAAAAAACTCGCTCATAATATAAAAATCACTGGCAGGTATTTAAAATACAATAAGGCAAGATTTTTGTATAAATAAAATAAGAAAGCACTAGTTCAGAAAAATTTATTTTATAATAAAAATATCAGATTTTAACGAGAATGCCACACCCGTTTACCATACTGTAAGCTTATTGTTAGTTACTTCATAACATTATTTAAATTTAAAAGTATATTAAAATAAGCAAACGATAAAAAATAAAAATAAAATGGGTTTTCCGTAAATATCTTCTGGGCGATAGGGGTTATTTGTTTTTATAATGTGTAATTGTCTAATTACCCGACTGCGTCAGAAGGAGCGTAATGTATTTCGAGCGTTTGTATGTATGTCCATTTCTTTGGCACGTGCTACAGCCCAAACGGCTTGGCGGATTACGATTATGACGTATGACCTAATTATCCTTAGAATCGTCTCTGTTTGCATAGTGACATAGGCTACATAATTTTTAAGAATGGCACCTGAAAATACAAAATAACAGGGGGAAGGGACGGATTCTGTTACTATTACGACAATATGGGTATCAAATGAAAGCAACTAAATAGATCTATCTATATATCTATTATTATGCTTTAACTTGACTATTTTGACAAAACTCATATAAGCGTTAAATTAAATATTATATCATTATCAACAAGATTTTTGTTTTAATGTTTTTAACGATGTTACTATTTTTATTACGTATTACCTACGGTAGCAATGGTTATTGCACGAAAAATCGTATGTAGGTATATTATGCTCTTTTTGTTCTTTGCACATTATTTGTAGCATTGCACTTATTTTTGTTGATGTTTTAGCTCAGATATTTTCAGCGTAGTTTATCGCTGTAATTTTTTGGTTAATTGTCTGTTGCATAATCACAGATGACTAATATAGTAAATTAATTTTATCAATGAAAAATATCGAAATCTTCCGTATTTATTATTATTATTACACTAGAGTACTTAGACTTGTTTTTTTCATTGACCTCACTTATACTTACCGACTTTTCAAGGGCGCACTTATTTATTGATTCCAAAATACCATAGTCATACATAAAATATTATACATCAAAATTAGATATGCTATATTTTATTTATATTAAACACTTGATTTTTTAAAATAATTCATCTTTATATAAATAGATTATTATTTGGTATCTAATAAAACCACTTGAACATTAACATTATGTTTTTTTCTTTCTTTATCTGCAAGCATAAATATTAACATTAAAAATAATTCGTATAATAAATGTAGGTAAGTATATGATGATACGGACTTAGGTGCAGGACCTTCGTAACTGAAGTCATTCCCGCAGCTTATGGCAAAATAGGTACCCAAAATAGACTCTTTTCACTCTCTGAAATATTTTTGATTTTGAATAATATATAAAAAAATATAATTTTGAAGATTTCGGAGGGAAACGATAAATTGACTCTTCTAACGCGAGAGCCGTAAAGCATTCGCTCTAAGTGCCGAGCGTCAGCGTTCTGTTGTAGCACTAAATTAACACTAAAGCTTAGTACTAAATAGCTTGGCAATAATGAAGTTGAAGGGAACCTAGACGAATCCCTTATTTCTCTAAATAAATTTACATTTCGCGAGCAATGGAAACAAATATAAAATTCCAATTTCGGCCATCACGCGCGTATGCAACCGTGTCAGAATACAAGCTCACATCTTTCTAAAACAAATAACTAGCAACATCTCTTGATGTTACTTATTGGTTATAATTTATTAAATCGAATACTTAAAGCAAAAATATTTCAATAAATTGATACATAATATAATATCTTCATTTGTATTTATTATCTTTAGCAAATTTTATGTTATCTGTATCCAATTGTACGCGCCAGCTGACACGACACTACCGTTCCGTTCGTTTTCGTTACGGCGTTCGGATTGTCGTCTTTCTTTCTTTGCAATCCTGTCAACGTGAGTGTACGTGGTATTTAAAAAGTAGGTAAGTTTTCGAAATAATTTTATCAGCGTTTTCTGAAAATTGTGAAAATTAAAATAATAATAAACCCGTTTTTATAGTTATTCCGTGTAAAGAAGAATTTCAAAAAACTTTTAAACTTCTTATGTATTTAGTTAAACCGCAAAACAATTGCAAATACTTCAGAATAAATTCGAATCAGTTCAAATAACCTAACTTCTGTGAACCGGCGATATTGGCATGTCTTTTAAACCTGTAATTACCTATTGCGATAGCGTGCGAAAGTTATCAGTAAACTTTTTTAAAACTTCGAATACTTTAGAACATCTGGCGCCAAAATAATTACTTACTTTTTTGAATATTGTCGGTTCCTTGTGATAAACGTAGTAATTGTATTATTTTTGGCAATAAATGTCAAACAACAAGTTACATGTTACACTCGTTTCTATTTTAGTATCATATCATTGAGGGCGACAGTTACGTCGATCTACTCTGATAATAAACTGGTAACTGTACAGACTATTTGTTACATAATTCATTAATCATTCATATGTTATTTATTTTTTCAGAAAATGTCTGCTTTAATTCATGAAAAAGTCTGGCTAGACAAGACTGTCTATAATGATGCTGAAAAAAACTACTACGAATCATTATCAAAAGTAAGTACTATTATTAACAAAAGCTGTATTATTATTTACTTGAAAGGTAACAAATGAAAGACCTTTTTACTAAGATCTCTCCTTGTTAAATTTCCAGGGCACAGGTGGTCCAGTGTCGTCTTCACTAGCCAGTGAAGTTGCAAAAGCCAGACAATTAATAAAATCATCCCTTGAGTGTGTAAGTAAGAATTTAATATTGACTGAATACAATTATTTTGGACAAGCAAAATTGCACAGACCAATAATAACATGACCTCCATTATGCTACATCTTTAAACTATATAGTATATTGTAAATAAAGCATACATGAGCAAACAGTACCATCACAATACCACCATAGACACTAGTAAGTTGTGTCTTAGTCCAAATCAAAGAACTATTCGGAAGTTAAAATTGAGACTGTGAAGTTAAATCTAAATTTATTTTTTAATAATGTTTCTGAAGTGAACTTTATGTTAAGTAAAGCCTGAAACAATTGATAAAACAGTCTTAAAAAAGCACAATATAAAATACACTGTTGTAGCTTGCGCTATAATATTTAATGTCGATATATACAATAATTGATATTATGGCATTTTTATGATATTATATGTAACTTATGTAAACTCAGTTTCCACGATTCACATATACACAATTTCTTAAGTTACAAGGAAACTGCTAGTTTACAAACGTTTCATATGTCATAATAACAATATTTGTTCTCTGTTAACTTTCGTCTCCTTTTCATTAATCTGTAGTTATTTTGACTATAAATTGTTTTTATCCAACTTCATATCTTATTTACAGATGGACAGTGTTGCCTCCTTGGCTGGAGTTCCACAAACTGAAATTAATAAAAAACTGAACAATTTAGAAAAGGAAAATGTAGAACTCAAAAAAGCCATTGAAGACTTGCGCAACCTAGTGATCAGCTTGCAAGCTAGAGTTTCTACTTTAGAGTCAGGCAACTCAAAACAAACCACCACAAACACTTCCAAACCTGATCCACCTAAGGTAAGCATTTGTCAAAGCAGAAGAACACTACTGTGGTCCAATAATTAAGAGTACCGCAAAGGTGTCAGGCGGTAGAACCAATGTTGTTCGACTGGGGAAGTACCATCGCCACACCTATTTTGTAAAGTGAAGCAGTTCTTGCGGCACGGTGGAGGGATGTGGTTGCCAGCTCACTTTTATATGAGGCGACCATCTCATTTCTCAGTACTGAGGACTGAGATGAGGTTCAATATGAAGTTCAAGGGTTCTATATGAAGTTGCTTACAAATGTCCATGGGTGGCAGTAACCACTTACCATAAGGTGGGCCACTTGCTCGTTTGCTACTTCATATTTATAAAAAAAAATAAGGAACCAATCTAAGGATAAGATCATTTAATGCAAGTTCTGAATTACTGTTTACCTTCCACCTTTTGTGCCTATGAACTACAAAACTTACTTCTTAGAAACCAACACTATGTTAAGCATTGAAATATGAATAATTAGAATAATCTACATTGAACTTATCTTCACATCATGAATGCACAATATTGACGACTTAATTTCATCTCAAAACCATTAGACAAACCTAAAGTGCCTAATTCAGTTCCCAACCACATACAACAGACTACCAATTGCACTGATCCCTTGAGGACACTTTTAGCCATGTTCCGCTTATTCTATATTTTGACATTGAGGTTGGAGACTGTAAACAGTTTTCGCGAATAAAATTGAGAGTATGTTCTGAGATAACTTGAGGCCCACCATGGAAGTGGATTGCTGTATTTAGACCCTATCTCATGGAAAGAGAATAGAAGTTCAATTCAAAAGATTTTAGGCATTGTTCCTTGTGTAGTCATCGAAAACGCAAAAGTAGAGGTGTTGTAACATGTCTAACTTAATCAATTTGTGCATAAATTTTTTTAGTAATTCTGTCACTTCCAACAGGGTTTATATATTTTTTACAATGTGAGAACTGAATTAAACGAAAAATAATTGTGCATATTCCATACTTCTCTATTCTTTTCACCTGACAACAGCAAGACAAATCACTAAGGAAGATCATCTGTTATTAGAATGCACTAGACAAGTTAAATAAACAAAACTGATGTTTATGTTATACTTTTATACATACTTAATACTTTAGACAGAATAAATGCTTGTAGTATCCTAATGTAAATATTGTTTTAGGTTGCCAATGAAGCACAAGACTCAGATGACGGAGTAGATCTCTTTGGGTCAGATGATGAGGAAGAATCTGGCGAAGCTGCTAAGCTAAGAGAAGAGCGGCTTGCTGCATATAATGCAAAGAAGGCAAAGAGTATGTAGACATTACACCATTTATAATGTTGCTGCTATGTTGTCCATGTTATTCATAACTATAAACTGCCTTATTTGCACATGTATGTCTTAAAAGGAGACAGTAAGTTAATAGTAAAGTAAGTTAGTAGTAAGGGAGTTAGTGTATAAGCAGTGATAGACTATCGGTTGAAACTCGGCGTCTCGATAAAAGGATCGAAGTTCAAATCCTAGGTATGCACCACTGATTGTTCTATACATATAAGACATTAATTATCACTGCTTTATGGTGAAGGAAAACTTGCAAACCTAAGAGTTCTCTAAAAAAAAAATTTTTTTAATGTTTGTGAAGTCTATCAATGCGCACTTGGCCAACACCTTGAACTATAGCCGATAACTCATTCTGAGAGAAGACCCATACCCAGCAGTGGGTAAATTATGGTTTGATGATGACCATGATGAGTTAGTAAGTTACTTGAAAGACGCTAGGATCAAAATAGGTCAAGAAGAAAGGCAACAACACTTATTTTGGGCAAGCAGTTCTTGCATTTCGGTGTAAGGGAGTGGATGTTGCCTGACTTAGGTATGGTGCAAACGTCTTAGTCCTTATATGGAGCAATGCATCTGTAATCAGTTTTCATATGTAGTTAGTCTTCAGTGCTCACTTATCTTCGTGGATACATATTATTGGAGGACTGCGTAATTAATTTCTGCTTTTATGTTAGAAAACACATAAAAACTTTACCTTTAACAAATGCTAAAAATTGATGATTGACTTAAGGTGTTTATTTGAGTTTATTTCAAATATTCTCTTTGTTTTAAATTTTCAGAACCAGTGCTCATTGCTAAATCAAATATTATATTGGATGTTAAGCCATGGGATGATGAAACTGATATGAAAGCCATGGAAGACGCAGTAAGGTCTATCAACACAGATGGTCTCTTATGGGGCGCGGCCAAACTTGTACCTCTCGCTTTTGGCATTCACAAACTCCAAATATCATGCGTCGTTGAAGATGACAAAGTTTCTGTGGACTGGCTTACTGAGGAAATAGAGAAACATGAAGATTTTGTAAGTATATTTTTTTACGTTAAGTATTTTTCTAGTTCCTAGTTCCTAGCTTTACTAGTTGTTGTTGATTAGTAAAAATTTTAATAAAAGGTAGATGCTAAGTAAAAATGTAATTCCAGAATTACTGCCAGAAACAATTTTTGATAAATACATAACTAGTAATAATCATAAGGACACACCTTGTGTTATGTGTACATACATAGTTTGGCCACGGCCTAACAATCTTGTCTAGAGTATATATTGATAATAAAAAAACAACTGCATTACACAACATTTGTGTCTTTGTTAAAAGCTCAATAAGAGTTTTTTTGTAATAAATTCCTTTGTGAACCTAACTTGCACATGGTCTGTTTTTATAGATATACATTTAATTTTAACATTATGACCATTTTATTTATTGCTTATTATGTTTTTATTTTCAGGTTCAAAGTGTCGATATTGCCGCGTTCAACAAAGTATAATGTTTGAAGTTTTTTTAATAAAAATAAATAAAATTTAGTCTGATTATCATTTCACGATTAAACTATATTTTTTTTATTTATCTCTCCTAAATTAATAAAAACGTATCTCAATTCACTGAACTGCAATGCAGGTTAAGGGGAACACCATTTTTTTTTTTTGTTCTTTTTGGAGTAACTATAATTATAGTCATTTAAATGTTAACCTATGTACACACTACTCAAATAAGAGATTACACACATTCATATTTTTATAACAAGAAATTATATTATGAAACCAAAAGACGCGACTGATTAACAGTCCGGTTTTTTGTTAATGTTATAATACATGTAAATACTTTTTTAAAGTTTATAGACGTAGATATGGACAGTATTGGAATGGTCTATTTAGTAGCTTTCATTCGTTATCCGTATTGTCATGATAATAGGAAAGTCCCCTTCCCCCCTTTTCCTTATCAACAGGTGACATTTTTAGGGTTCCATAGCCAAATGGTAAAAAACCGAGCCCTTATAGATTTGTCATGTCTGTCTGTGCGTCCGTATGTCACAGCTACTTTATTAAGACTACATACTTGAAACTTGGTAGGGAAGTGAATTCTGTTAAACGCTTTCCGAATTATGTACAAAAATAGAAGTTTAG
>DWNE01006223.1:0-13248 GCA_018249875.1 Cecropterus toxeus
CTCATATAAAAGTGAGCCGGCAACCACACCCTTCCACCGAAACGCAAGAATTGCTTCACGCTAGAAATAGGTGTAATGTATCCTATTGTACTATAGTTCGTGTCTGTCTACTATATACTATTGAATAAATAGGCAAAACTACTATAACTTTGATAACTAAATATAACAAAAAAATCCACCAGTTCCAAATCCAAATTTTACGAACGCGAGGTATGTCTACATATTATGTTTTGTCCATAAAATACTATATGTTCATATGTGTACAATATTGTATAGCTTGCTTTAAAAAATACTATAATTATTATGTCGACGAATTTTGGTAACCCTATATAGTTTTAATTGAAGGCAAGCTACTAACTACTATGTATTTATTTGTGAAAAATGCATAGACGGTGTTTACAGCAGAACTCGGTATTGAAGTGAAAACTTCATTAGAGGCGTTGTGATAAGTAAAAAATGTTAAGTGCGTCAGGCATGTAACCTGATGAAAAATTCGTAAGACGGAGAGAGGGAAGACATGTATATGGCGTTTTGCACTTTTTATGATGGGTAAAAATGTTAAACTCGCGTCAGGACATGTGACCTGATCGAAAATTCGCAGGACGGAGAGAGGGAAGACAATGTATATGGCGTTGTGCACTTTTTATGATGGGTAAAAATGTTAAATTCGTGTCAGAATACGTAACCTGATCGAAAATTCCTAAGACGGAGGGAGTTAATTATATTATTAACTAGCTGTGCTCCGCGATTTCACCCGCTATTACATAAGAAAAAAAAAACAAAATATATAGCGTGATGTTATATAGCCTATAGTCTTCAGTCTTCCTCGATAAACTAACTACTGAACACAAAAGGAATACTACAATTCGAACCAGTAGTTCCTGAGATTAGCCGAGAGTGGATAGCGACCAGCGAACCGCTGTTCGAAAGCTCAGTAACAACAATTGCGGAATACTCGTACAGAATCAAATATTCTTTAAAGAAGAGTTATCGATATTTTTATAATTATGGTCGTATTTCTTATAACGTGCGAACACTAGTCCTTGTACCATTCAAAGATACGCAAAAAGAAAAATGATATGCAGATTTATTCAAAATTCGTGGAAATGACTCTTACCGGTGAAGCAGAACTAATTGTAATTTCTATTAAAATAATTATTTATTGTATTATATAAATATTTAAAGTTTTATAAATAATCTTTTAAATGCTTAATGATCAACAACTTACATTAATTCATTCTAAGTGTACATAGTTGATACTATCTTGAAACTTTTATTAACCGACTTCGAAAAGGAGGTTATACGTTCGACTTTATGTATTTTTGTTCACCGCCGTTTCTGGACCGATTTTCAAAATTATTTTTTTAACTTTTGCTATCGAGATTTTTTACCCGGCTGCGTCAGAAAGAGGATAATGTTTTCCGAGCGTATGTACGTATGTTTGTTTGTATGTATTTCCATTTCTTTGGCACGCGCTCCAGCCCAAACGGCTTAACGGATTGTGTCATATGACACATCATTAGAATCGCCTCATAGTAACATAGGCTTTATAATTTAAAAAAATGGTGACTGGAAATGGAGGAAAAAGGGGGGGAGGGATTTTTTTTATAGGATTACGACAACATGGATATCAAATGAAAGCTAGTAAATAGACCAATCTAAAAATATAAACGTTAAATTAAATACCTATATATCATTATGAAATAAAATTTAGTTTTAAACAATCGGGTTTTTTGTATTCATGTTTTTAACGATAGTTTATCTATTTTAGCTGATTTCTGATTATCTAGTTTCTCTCGCTTCGGTCTCATTTGCCACTGCAATGTGTATCTATGTGTTTATCACACTAAAACCCCTCCACCGATTTAAATGATTTTTTTTCATGGATGTAGTTTATTTATTTGGTCAGTTTATAGGGTGCTTATTTCTATATTTTTCGTTATTTACAGATAGCGACTATTTTAGTGACATCACTACACTTTTTGGTTTCAGACTTTTATATTTCCATTTTGAAATAAAATAGAGAACGCTAAATAGTAACATCGTTAAAAACATTAAAACAAAAAGCCCGACAGCTTGAAACGAAATTTTGCTTACAATGATATTTAATTTAACGCTTGTATGAGTTTTTGTCAAAATAGTCAAGTAAAAGTATTATAATATGTACATATTTAAATAGGTCTATTTACTAGCTTTCATTTGATACACATATTATCGTAATGGTAAAAATAAACGTCCCTTCCCACCTTTTTCCCCTATTTCCAGGCGCCATCTTTTTAAAATTACATAGCCTATGTCACTATACAAACTGAGACGATTTAAATTATAGGTATGTTACACGTCACAATCCGTCAAGCCGTTTGGGCTGTAGCGCGTGCCAAAGAAATATACATACATACAAACAAACATACATACATACACTGGAAAAACATTACCCTGCTTCTGTCGCAGTCGGGTAAAAGAGACGAAGCGAAGCGTAGCGAAGCACGGGGCGTCAACTAGTATAGTATAATTTCAATTTTAGTATATTTCATAATATTTTAGTATATTTTTGGTTTGAGCAGTCGAGTTTTTTTTATACTAATTAATTTAATATTTATTAATATGCTTCCGTAGTTATTATGCTAACAATTATTTTTATCATAATGCATGTATCATTACCATCACAATTATGTATTTATCATCCTGACAGAGCTCATTTTTAGGGTTCCTTAACCATAGGGTAAAAAAGGGACCCTATTACTAAGACTTTGCTGTATTTCTGTCCGTCTGTTCGTCTGTACAGCCTCCTGTAATTCATGAACCGTGGTAGCTAGACAGTTTAAATTTTCACGCATGTATTTCTGCTGCCATTAGAATAACAAATAAAAGAGAATAAAAAAAAATTAAAACGGACTCACATAAAATGAATTATTATTATGAAGCTAGAATATTATAAAACCCTTTTCCAGATACCAAAACTCTGAGTCGCAAAATTATAGAACCTGCGAAAGTATTAGCAGCATTACCAACTCCATCTATAAGCCATCAAGTAGTGTTTCATCCGATAACTCAAGAACTTGCTAGACGTGGTCATCAAGTGGTAGTAATTACTACTGATCCAGCGTTTTCTAAGAAAGATGCAAGATCTCAACCTGAAGGAAATAGGTGTACATGGTATATCTTATAAGCAATAGAAAGAAACCATGATGAAATATAGATAATAAAGTGAACTTAATATAGGTAGACAATAAAGTTGTTCATTACGTGAAAATATACGCCATGACAAATATCTCAATTTTTGAAAAACAGTTGATGAATGATGAAATAAGGAATTTAGTGAACATGTAAGAGAAGTTCGATTTGTTACTAATTGAAGCATGCGTGAGACCAGCGTTAATATTTGCCCACATCTTCAAAGCACCATTTTATATGTATTCATATCAGTTTAGTGCTATGTTAGGAATGTATTCTATGGTAGGCTCACCTATGCATCCTCTGTTATATCCCATACCAATTCGATGTAGACTTTACAACTTGACGAAATGGTAAAAAATAAAAGAACTTTATTATCACAGTGAATTTGGTTACATTTTTTACTCGTCATTTCTGAGGAAGATGAAATGCTGTAAACAACTTTGGGATAAGATACACCTCCGTTGCGGGAATTGGAAAAAAATATTGACATGTTTTTTATTAATGTCTATTCAATGTGGGCAGGTTATCGTCTAATGTGACCACCAAAATTGATACCTTTTACGATCTCCGACTTCGGGATTATGTACTAAACTAAAATTTTAGTATAATAGTATATTAATATAGTAAATTTAGTATTAGTAGTCCTGGCAACCACACACTTCCACCAAAACGCAACTGCTTCACGCTAGTAATAGGCGTAGCGGTGGTACCTACCTGGTCGAACTATACCTGTTCTATCCTTACTAATATTTACCTTACCTTGCAAATATTTTTTACTATATAATCGATCATGTCTTCTTTATCAGCAACATATATACAGACAGTCATAAGAGATACATATACTCTAACAAAACTTCAATTTTGTTTATAAATACACTGTTTGCGCCATAAATGTGTTTTAGGGCGTGGAAGTCGTCGAAAGTTTGTGAAATTTTAGCCAAGTTTGAGCGTGAGAAACTTTTCACGCGTTATCTTATCGTCTACATACAAATTGAGACGTCTGTAATTACTTTCGCAATTCGTTTCATAAATCATAAAACAAGCCTTCGGTAAAGTTTTGATACAATTTTCCATACGAAGATATGGTCGTATTTTATATTAAACGTAATTTAAATAAATCATTGCTTATTGTTATGAAATTTGGTGGCTTATTCATAAATTGTTATATTGATTCGAACGGTGTCGTTAATAGAGACAATTCACCAATAAAAGGACGAAAGACAGTAGGTTTAATTTAAAGCGGTGGACAAGACCTTTCCATACGAAATATTCATGTGAACTCTCTGAACGGTGACCAACCAATATAATCCTTCCCTTTCAGATCATTGTCTGCTCTCAGACGACCAACACCATTCTCCCCTTCCAGAACTCTGTCAGCTGTTAGGTGACAACACTATTCTCTCTTCCAAAACATTGTCTGTCAACATAAGGCGACTTACCGACAACATAAGTTTACAGACGCATAACACCATCGTTGCCTACAGATCTTTTCCTGCTGCTAGGCGACAACACAACATTCTTTCCTTCCATATTCCAAGTCTGCTCTCAGGCTACTAACATCATCCTCCTCTTCCAGATCAATGTCTGCTATCAGGTGACCAACATTAACCACTCGTTACAAGTCGTTGCCAGCTGTTACGCTTTATGAATATTAGCAGGATCACAATTTAATGTCATTGAAGTTAGGTTTTGTTAGATGGTCCATCATTGACGAATACTTTATACTACATTTTTGCATAATACTGATGGCATTATTGGTTAGATCAAATAATAATTAAGATGGAAATTTCTTCGAAAATGTTTAACTTTGGATAGCTCCGGTTAAATCAGTTTTCAAGCATATTTATTTTGATAATAGCAATGATATGTATATATATAACCATTTTAACACACAAATAAATTGATTGCGTAATGAATATCGGAAATGCTTGTAAAGATAATGTTATAGAACCTAAACCCAGAACAAAAAAGAAAATTCATCATTTAGATGTTTGCTGGCACGTGAATTTATGGTTGGGAATTCAGCTCAGTATTCTCTGAAATTTTCATTAAATATCAAATCGAAACGTAAATCTGGTAATCGTATTTTGCTAATTTATGGTAGAATTAAACTATTCTCGTTAACTGCACGAATTGTTTGATCCATTAATATTAAAGCATGTTAGACATTCTGGTTCTGATGTTCCCTCGAGTAAACTAAGTGGTTTTAATCCGTATTTAGTCAGTGCTTAGATAGAAAGTTTTGGCTTTATCCCAAATACTTAGACCTTAAACCTGATATATTAATGTGCCAGTCACGATAGTGGTTCCCGTTAGAAACGAGCTAGAATCAATTTAAGCAACATTTTCCTTATACTGATAAAGTTAGACTGCGTCAGAAGGAGGGTAATGTTTTTCGAGCATATGTATGTTTGTATGTGTGTATGTATGTATATTCGTTTGTATGTACATTTCTTTGGTACGCGCTACAGTCCAAACGGCTGGATGGATTGCGACGTATGACATATCATTAGAATCACCATAGTTTAAATATAGTGACATAGGCTATATAATTTAAAAAAATGGCGCCTGAAAATAGAAAAAAAAGAGTAGGGGGAATAACACATTTTCTAACTCTTACGATAATATGGGTATCAAA
Source organism: Cecropterus toxeus (assembly GCA_018249875.1). Lineage (NCBI taxonomy): Eukaryota > Metazoa > Arthropoda > Insecta > Lepidoptera > Hesperiidae > Cecropterus > Cecropterus toxeus. The sequence continues at coordinate 5,816 of DWNE01006223.1, forward strand.
TGAAAGGTAGTAAATAGATATAAATATATTATGAACGCGTCCGTCCTCCATTTTTCCCTATGTAAAAGGAAAATTAAAAAATTTATTACACAAACATTTCTGCAATCCAAAACTCGCCTAAAAATGTTAAGATTAGTATGGAAATTTGCGTTGCAGCTGAGTTTCAACACCAAAAAGACAAAATCTAATTTGAAGACCAAAAATAAAAAGGTCAACATCTAAATAGTTCTTGGCACCGGTTTCCTTAAGATTTGACGCCCCAAAAAGGTCGCTAGATCTAAATATTCTGTTGTCCCCTATGTCAATGGTGGTGATGGCTCACCTGCCTATAGCAACAGAAAAAAAATCGTTGACCTTCGCTTGCGAATTGTTGACCACCATTTTGTGTCAAGTTAATATAGACCTCAATGAATCTCCCATGGAGCTCTGCGTTCCAAAACGTATTTGAAATAGAATGTCACGCAATAAACGTCCTAATGTTTATTGGGTACTGAGTGTGTGGGAATTTACAATGTCCAATAAGCATCCACGAATGGTAATGGACAACTCGTATTTATCAGAGTTTGCTCTTTTCCGTATAATTTATGTAGATACTTATCGCGCTATTAAGCGAGCATAGCTCTGCGGCATAGCGCGCATAGCCCTACAGCGTAGCACATAGCGCATCTAATCCCATGAAATAGTACGCTAAGCTCCGCGGCGTAGCATTATCTGCACCACGGCGTATCGTTCAGAGCCCAGGTGCGTAGTGCATTGTCCCTGTACTTCCGGAACCAGAATAGGGCGACGGTTTCCCCTGCCTGTCGTAAGAGGTGACTAAAAGGAGGCTTCCGGGGTTACGGGTGGTAACAGTGGGAGCTCGAGCCGCCTAGACAAGCGACCCCGGAAAGGACGGTGGCATATGTGGTCGCATGCCGTTGTAAGCACCTGAATACACAGTGAGGGTAAATGCTTACCGGGAAAGAACCCGGAAGGGGCATCATGGTATGTTCTCTATACTCCTAAGTCACGGTAGTTAGTATTAATTTCTAAAATGCATATAATGTTAGTAAAATCAAATATGCCCGGGATTCGTACCTTGCACTCTATATTGAGAAGAGGAGTTTTAACTATTAGGCTATCACGGCTCTATTTGTTATAACTACTTATTGCGTATATTACTTAAAATTACAGGCAATTCTCAAAAAGTCACTAATGAGCATTAAATTTACCCCCGGATCAGTTTTTGTTGCTGGCTGACTATTGAATAAAAAAACTGCCTGTTATGTATATGATACACTCTATCTCCCTACATACTACCCCTCCTCTCTAACTGACTACAAGAAATATTGTTCAACAGGCAGACGTAGATACAAATGTTAAAGTTTTAACAACCGCGCTGGGGTTTAATAAAACCACTCAAACCTTCTGTGATAATCTAGAGACTTTAGTTAAAACATTATTAAACTTTAGAGATTAGAGGTAGTGCGAAGTGGCAAATATAAAAGATAAAAATGTTCTTTAGTAACTACGGTAGTTATGGAGAAACTTTCATATAAGTTTAACTGAGTACATGTTTTAATATTATGAAGGCATATTAAGCATTACAAAGATATCAAATGAGAAATTCTTCGTATAAAGAAAATTTTTAATAAAAATATTTTCTTTTCGAGATGTACATATCTCGTATTGTATACATTACATTGTACATATTATTGTATACATACATTGTATGTATCTCAAGACTTTTTAGTGGATATGTGTAACAGCTTTCGTAGGACAGACAACCGATAGGGTAGACGAGTCCTCGAATGGAGACTACGTCTGAGTAAAAGAAGTACAGGCCGCTCCTCGACCAGGTGGATTGATAACCTGACAAAGACAGCAGGCTACCGCTAGATTCAGATGGCGCAGAACTGGTCGGAGTGACGCAGATTAGGGGAGGCCTATATTCGGCAGTGGACTTTCAAGGGCTGATGGATGAATGGATTAAATGTTACGGTTCACTTACATATGAGGCGACCATCTTAGTTCTTAGTAGCAACGCAACTTTGACCGACTTTAGATAGAAGCCCTGTTCGATATGAAGTTGCTTACAGATGTCCATGACCGGCAGTAACCACTTACCATTAGGTGGACTGCATGCTCGTTTGCTACTTCAATCTAATAAAAAATGTAAGTCTATTTCTGTCTTATAACAGGATTAAACACTGCTGTGTTCTGGTCTGAAGGGTGTGGTAAGGGAGACATACTTTGTCCATGTAGCACCGGGACCAGAATAGGACTACGGTATCCCCTGCCTGTCGTAAGAGACGACTAAAAGGGAGCTTCCGGGGTTGCGGGGGCACAGGTCGAACTGTCCAGTCAAGTTACACCGGGAATGCATGTAAATACGTGAAAGTATGGTGATCGCTGATGGTCACCAGGAAAGAGCTAAAAAGGCATCGCGCTTGGGGGATGCCGGTTGCGTTCCGTTGGACATCCCGGAGTCCTCCACACAGCGCTAAAGACGGCCACGGGGGGGTTTTAGTGCGGTAAAAATCTTACATAACCCGGCGTCGCTTCCACGGCGTCGGGTACCTTTTGAAGGTTTCCCCATCGAAGAAAAAAAAGGGAAACATACATATTATCCGAGGCGTTCCAACTTAATCCTTAGGAGTATTAACGCATCTGTGGCCGACCTCAGGTAGGACTGTGATCGTATCTAGAGTTGATTACAGGTATCCAATGGATGCACCGTTGCGTTCCATTGGAGATCCCGGAGTCCCCTGCAAGCGCTGAGGAAGGCCACCGAGAGGGTTTCAGTGGATAAAATTCCACATAACCCGGAGTCTCTCTCAAGGCTTCGGTGTACCTTTTCAAGGTTTCCCTCCCGTCACGAAGAAGGTATCCAATGAATGCTCGTTTACTAGAACCTCTCATTACGTAACTAAAAATCTTCAACTCTTCAAAAAAGCTTTTTACTTTCAATGAAGAATATGTAAGTGTATCTACTTACTAAAGAAATGTTACAGCCAACTATTCTAGAGCAACTTGAAGCAATTGAAAATTATTTCCGTAGAACTCATTCTGGAAAGGTATTTCAATCATTTGATTACAGCTGGAATTTCTCCCCTTCAATTTAATTAATCGCAGTAAGTACTTTTCTGTAATTATAATTATGCTTTTCTGAAATCAAAGTATTTTTTATAGAAATATGGACTAGTTAATAATTATTTTTACAAGCCCTTCAGGTTCTATATGGGATTTATAAGTGAAAGTTTACTAATATTATGGGTATTAAATGAGAGCTAGTAATAAAATAGTAACAAGAGCTATTAAGATGAATATTTCTCCAACAACCCGCGTGGCGGAGCGGTCACCATACCGGTCTGACACGCATTGTGCCCAGGGTTCGATCCCGTGCCAGACCGAAATGTTAATGATGAGTTTAGATTTGTATTCTGAGTCTGGGTTTTTTTGCATTCATTTTTGCGTGTCTATGACACCCACGATGGTAAGTGGTTACTGTCGCCCATAGACATCTGTTGGCAGCTTCATATAGAACAGGAGTTCCTTCTGAAGTCGATCACAGACGCGTTGCCACTCCTGAAGACTAAAATGGTCGCCTTATATATAAGTAAACTAGCAACCACACCCTTCCACCGAAGCGCAAAAACTGCTTCACGCCAAAACTAAATATACATACAATTCTAAAACCGAAAACCCGGGTCAAGCCGTCGGGGTTTTGTTTTTGTAATACTTATAAATATATTACTTGTTTTTTTTTTAATTTGTTGAAGTAATTACTAGTTAATTTACCTTGTAACTACACACATTTGAGTTAGTCGTGCAACTTCACAACTTCAACGAGTTTACGAAAGTTTTATACGGTATATAACAAATTTTATACTCCAGGCGTTGCAATTCATTTTACGTACCATAAAAGCTTCTAGTTCAACAATGTAACCCTGTAGGTGTAGATGCTGAACTAAATATTGGTAGAGATTTACGACCGACGCCGTAACTGTCTCTGATTTTTATCTCCCTTTTTGGAGAATTGAGGAATCGACGTAAAACCAGTATATCGTGTCTGCGGTAATACGTGTTTCCCTTAAGGCGTTAAGATATGAATCTATACTAATATCTATACTTATATATTAATATTATAAAGCAGTAGAGTTGGTTTGGTTGAACGCGCTTATCTCTGGAACTACTGGTTCGAATTGAAAAATGATTTTTGTGTTGAATAGTAAATTTAACGTGGAAGGTTTTAGGCTATAGAACATCACGCTATGTTTGTTTGTTATAATAGACTGATCTCTAATAAACGCGGGTGAAACTGCGTGGCACAGCTAGTTATATATATTTGACGACCCGCGTGGCCGACCGGTCATCATACCGGTAAGACGCAGTGGATCCGTGTTTTAGGCCCGGCCAGACAGACATCTGAATGATGAGCTTGGATTCTATCCTGGGTCTGGGTGATTGAGTATTCGTCTCTGTGTGTCTATGGAACCTACGACACAGGAGGAAATCCTAATGTGGCGTAGAAAACGTTTTTTTTAATATTTTTATCACATTGAAGTAGCAGACGAATATGCAGTCCATCTTATAGGAAATGGTTACTGCTGTACGTTGACATCTGTCAGTCACTTCATATAAAAAAGACTTATTTGAAATCGGTCACAGTTGCATTGCTCGAGGACTAAGATGGGCGGCTCAGATATAAGTAAGCCGGAAACCCCAAGTTTTGAAAGAAACGCAAATACTTCTTCAAGCTAGGAATAGGTGGGAATAATTTGACGACCCGCGTGGCGGTGCGGTCACCATACCGGTCTGACGCAGTGGGTCCCGGGTTCGATTCCCGGCCAGACAGAAATTTGAATGATGAGTTTAGATTTCTGTTCTGGATCTCGGTGTTTGTGTATTCGTCTTTGTGTGTCTATGGCACCCACGATACAGGAGAAAATCCTACTGTGGGGCTATGAGTGTAGAAAGCGTTTATAATAAATATTTAGAAATAACTTTACTCCAGTCTTTATCGTCTATCGCTTACTATGTAGCCGTGCCAACTATAAGTATTACCTAAGTTTATTCCCTAAGATAACGAAAGGAACTGTTAAACTTATGGGCTTACTCGATGGAGGTATAAAGTTTCTAACTTTAGGACCTACGGGCTACTTTTCTGTGTACCTACTTTGTTTAGGTACAAAGGGTCACAGACTTGAGAATTTGAATTATTTATGCCTGCATATTTCATGGCCAAATCCGTGACATTATAAGGATGGCACTGGGAGATCGAAATAAAATGAAGGAAGGTTGTGTAAATACTAAATTTATTTGGATCGATATAACAGTTTTATATGCGTAGTAATGCGTCATCCAGTACAACATATTTCATATTGACGTTATAATAATAACGGTTCCTGCTTACAAAATCTATTTTTTTCCTGTCATTGGGTGCCATGGAATACACGTGTATTCCACACGAACACCCAGACCATTTTGTTGTTATCTTCGGGTACCTTTGGAGGTTTCACCTCTTTTATGTGGGATTTTTACGGCACTAAAACCTTTCATTCGGTGGCCGCGTCGGAGGTCTTCGGGATCTCAATCGGAACACAAAAGGAATAATCCAAGCGCGATGCCTTTCAGAATCTTCTCCGGTGAGCATTCTAATGATACGTCGTACTCGTAAGTCACAATCCGTCAAGTCGTTTAGGCTGTAGCGCGTGCTAAAGAAATGAACATACATACAAACATACATACATACACTTGGAAAATAAATGTAAAGTATAGCTACGCCTATGTTGTCATAAAATCTGAATGATAAACTCTATTCTGGGTCTAGGTGCTTATGTATGTTCATAGCAATCATGACAGAAAAATAATCGTATTGGGCTATGTAGACTACATTATTTTTACCGGACCGCGTCAGGAGGAGGGTAATGTTTTTCGAGGGTATGTACGTATGTGTGTATGTATTTATTAAGCGCGCTACAGCCCAAGCGGTTTGACGGATTATGACAAATGACATATGTATAATTAGAACCTGTATAATTTCAAAAATGGATTTTAAAAACTGGAAATAAAGTAAAAAAGGGGGAGGAATAAGTTATTATACTATTACAACAATATGAGTATCAAATGAAAGCTAGTAAATAGACCTATCTAAATATATACATATATATTGCAATATACCTAATACTTTTAGTTGTCTGTTTTGACAAAAAGTCAGATAATCGTTAAATTAAATATACGTATATCATTATGAACAAAAAAATCGTTTTCAGCAGTCGGGTTTTTTGTTTTATTGTGTTTAACAATGTTACTAGTTATTAACAAAAAATACAAGCGTTGCAATGACATGCGTTATTCAAATAATCACTTTAATGTAACCATTTATATGCCGAGTGCCAAGTCGACATTGAGACATGCGATGTAATTAATGGAGGGTCAATGGCTTACCTGTTGCGCATCGAAGTGCAAATGTTTTTTATTCATTATACCAGATTTAACCTTGTGATCTCTATGACCGTCTGTTTGAACCCGACTGCGTCAGAAGGAGGGAAATGTTTTTCGAGCGTCTGTGTGTATGTATGTTTGTATGTATGTCCATTTCTTTGGCACGCGCTACAGCCCAAACGGGTAGACGGATTGTGGCGTATGACATATCATTAGAATCGTGTTAATTTGCCTATGCAAATTGACGTCACTAACGTCACTATTGACGTAGGCTATTTTTTTATAAATGGCGCCTGGAAATAGGGGGGAGGGACGATTTTTTTACGATCACGACAATATAGGTATCAAATGAAAGTTTGTAAAAAGACCAATCTAAATATATAGGTATATTGTAATTTTGACAAAAACTCATGTAAGTGTTAAATTAAATATATATCATTATGAACAAAAATTTCGTTTTAAGCAGTCGGGTTTTTGTTTTAATGTTTTTAACGATGTTACTAGTCTTCTATTTACAAGCGTCATAATTCAAAATTATGTCGTCCTGGTCTCTCTGCAAACTGAGATGATTCCAATGATGTCATATGTCATTATATATCAAGTTGTTAGGACTGTAGCACGAGCCAAAGAAATTTACATATGCATGCATACATATGTTCGAAATATTTTTTATCAAAAAATAAAACCAACTTCTATGTCATAAAAAAGTAATAAATTATTTCAATGTATATTGGTTTAGTACATAAACAGTAGATAGTACATAGTCCCGAAGTCGGCGCTCAACACACTTCGCTAAACGAAACTATGTTCTACGAGTTAAAAATAAAAACAAAAACATAAAAAAAGCAATTCAAAACATTACCCATTCTGACATAAAGTCAACTGATGCTGAAAACTATTAAAAGTTTTAAGCAGCCCGCTACTTTATTTTAATAATTTGACTTTAATAAGTACGTTTTTTACCGACTTCCAAAAAGGAGGAGGTACTCAATTCGTCTGTATTTTTT
>DWNE01006224.1:0-13248 GCA_018249875.1 Cecropterus toxeus
TAAATAGAGCTCGTCATTATTATTTTGCACAACAAGGACGTCACTTCGAATATCTGCTTTGAATACAAAGTTTTGTAAATATGTTCTAAAATGTCTGTCAATTCAGTTGAGGTGAATACGCATCAATTGGTATTGTTGTTCTAATTGGATTTTAATTTAACCATAATGGACAAATTCTGATTTTCGGGTCCAGAGGTCAAGTTTTCAATCGAATAAGGTATTTACAAGTTCACATCATGTATTGCTAAATAGATAACTACTACTATGGTTAAATGGTACATTTAACGACTTGGCCAATTCTAGGTACCTAATGTCTTTCAGTTATTTTCTGACAGATGATTAACCTATCTTACCCAACCATACTAATCAATGGTTCTAACTTAAACCTGTACTTTATCTTTTCATTAATCCGTTACTGTTAGTAATATAATCCACACTTGAATAACTTTTTAAGTTACATTTGGTGGTCTCTATTCGTTAAAAAACAGAAATATAGTGAATCTCGAATAAACTAAAATAAAATGAAATCAAAACTGAAATTAACAATTAAACTGAACAATCTGTTATGAGCTATTACATAACAGAGCACATTCCACGCGATAAATTCGCTTCCATACAACATTTTTATCTGCGTTTTAAGCCAAAAATACTCGTATCTTAAAACACAAAGAGCGATATGAATTCGCAATGCACTTTAATTTACAATGACAATTTTATAACCAAATGCGCCGAGTAAATAATGCATGAAACCTATTTTTACAGTGACATAACTTTTATGCGGAGTGCAACAACTTCCTTTTAACCTTATTCAAAACAAAGAAAAACACTCAACACTTGAAATACAAGATGTGAAGCGGTTTATTTGAATAAATGTTACCGTTACGGTACGGTGTGATATACGCTCCTATTGTGTTCGAGAAAGAGTTGAATTAACTTCAGTTTATAGCGACTCGAGCATTGTACGAGTGTCTTATTATCATTTTGTAATTGGTAAATTTACAGTTAATTAAAGTTGATGGTTTCGCAAAACTTTGTATATTAACTAGTTGTTTCGAATGTAAAGCAGATCTTGCCTTTCGGTGGAAAAGTATGTTTGCGTGCCGTGCAGTAGTAACGCATCTGTGTTTAAATTTAGATTAAACCCCATTAAGTTCCTTATGTTTCCATGGGCAGCGGTGACCATTGATATACCAATGACAGGTGAACTGCAGCCTTTTTTATAATTTATGTCTTCTTTTTATAATTTATGTCCATCTAATGGTAAGTGGGCACTGCTGCCCATGAACATTTCCAAGCAACTTCATATAGAGTAGGGGTTCCATGTGAAATCGATCAAACATACATTAATACTGCCGAAGATTGAGATGACCTCATATATAAGTGAGCCGGCAACCACACAGTAATAGGTGTTGCAGTGTTACCTCCCCGGTTGAACTACATTGGTTAGAACCTGGTTATAAAGGTTCTACTGTTCCGTGACACTTTTAGAATACACAAACAAAAGTCAACCATTTACATTAAGCGCATTGTAAACAAAAACATATTAAATTCGGTACGGCACTGCATTCTAACATCAAACACTAATGCGTTTTGTCCAAAGTTAAATGCACTTTAGTTTCCAACAGAACTTACTTTGACTGCTGCCTCTGTAATTACACTACACTACGGATCTGTTACATTTCAAACTGAAACATAAAAACAGTAGTATTAGTAAAAATAAAATAAAATTGTGAAGGTAAAGAAATCGAATTTTAAATTTCAAGTATTTGAATTCTTGCTTAGGTAATTTTGTATTCGTTAAAATGTATTTGTTATTTTTTTTCCCCATTTATGCTAATTTTTTAAGTGCTCCAGTGAGTCTTTCCTCAAACCTGCAGTGGCCTCCTAGTGGTGTAAAACTCCAATACGCATTGATAGATTACAAATAAATAATATACATCGTTTTACAGAACTGCTTCAGAAGGATTAGCTATATGGAAGAGTGTATGTATGTATGTATGTATGTATGTATGTATGTATGTATGTATGTATGTCTTACCTATGTATGTATTTCTTTGGCAAGCACTTAAGCCCAAACGGGTTGACGGGCTGTGACATATGACATATCATTAGAATCGTTTCTGTTTGCAGAACGACATCTGCTATATATTTTTTTAAATAACGAGGAAGTAGGAGGTAAGAGATAGGAAGAAACGATGTTTTTTTATTATAATGACAATATTGGTAGCAAATATAAGGTAACATAGACTATTTGATTATATATTCTTATATTACATTTTACTTCTTTGACGAAAATTCATAAAAAGCCTTAAATCAAGTATAAATTAATCAAAAACAAAAAAAAAACCGACAGCTTATTGGCTATCAGCAGAACCTAAAGGCAATCAATCGTTTTTGAACAGTCGTTTTTATATATTTTTAACAATCTTACTTGTTACATAATACAGATTTATATATTTTCAGAAGTACATAAACTAATTTAATCAATTTGTTTTCAAATATAAAACTCGGTTCAATAATATAACGTACAGTACCAAATACAATCTATTTATAGTAGGGACTAACAGAAATTGCTACTTGATTGATGTCTGTGACAATCCATCTCGTGAATTGGCGAAATTCCGAACATATCTGAACACAAGTTAATGTTACCTTACATACCATCGGAACTTTAGGGTAGGCTCAGATTTTGATGGAATATTGTGATGATGTAATTTTAATCACAACGCTTATATAAGGCATTCCAACCTATTCATCTGGGATAGCATCTGTGGTAAAAAAAATCTCAAAGTTTTATTTTGAATATCTATGGTATAAAAAGCACTGTTTTTTGTACAAATCAATTCAAGGCCAACATGACCTCTTAATTTCCGATTAAAATTCTTCGTTTGCTATTGTTTTTTTAACCGACTTCAAAAAGGAGGACGTTCTCAACTGGATTGTATTTTTTTTTCAAGCTTTTCGCTCATATACATACTCATTGGACATAGATTTGTCGTTGTAATCTAACAAAATATGTTGAGTGCTGACTTTAAGACTAGAATAGTACATAGTACTATGTACTATGTATGTAAGAAACCAACATTTATATTTAAATATTTTTTCTACTTTTTTTTACAATGAATTGGTTTCTATATTTTGTTTTTTTTTTTTTGTTGAACGGTATAATTACTGTTTGTACTAAGAATTAAATATAACCAGTATTAAAGCCAGGTTCAAATCGTTATACTACGTATTATAAGTTACCGGTATTCGAACCCGAGACCATAAACGTAACAAGACTTATGCACAGTCATAACTCCTCATAAACTCTAATTTAAATTAATATAGTATGCTGAATGTAATGTATATACAAGAAGTTACTTTGAGAAATATATTTCGAAACATTTAGTACTTCAGTCTCTTTCTAGATAACGAACTTGGTAAGTGGGGCTTGAGGCTTCATTAAAATTTCCTACTTTAGTTGTGGATTTACTGAAAACTAATTTTGACTTTAATACCCTAAAACAACAATATTAAGTAAATATCTACCTTACAAAATTGTTAACTGTTTTCTTATAATTGTTGTTTCTTCCATGAAAGGAAAAACAGTTAGTTCTGTGCACTATCGTCTATTAATCAGTTGTAAATAAAATATGTTTGTCATAAATAATTTGTAAATTTCCGAAAGAAATGAAAAAGTAGTAACATTATAAATTTCTTTGTTACAGATTATCCAAAAATGGGGGGGCGAATAGCAGGAATAATGTACATTCTGATAACATTCGCACTCGTAAACGAGATGTCATCAGTACAAGCTAGAGATAATAGCAACACCAAACGTCGAACGAAAGAAAAATCTGGAGGATTCCAGAAAAACATCTGCGACATCACTGACCGAGATTCAAAAGTACATTGTTACTGTGAGAACACAAGAGAACCGAAAAACGCAACTAAAGCTGAATGTTGGGTGTTTAACGGAGGTATACCACGCGACGATCTTATCTGGCAAAGTTTCGCGTCACAACCTACTTTGCAAACTTTGTCATTCAATGTTCGCGTCGACGGTGCACTTGGGTATGTGCCCACCAAGGCACTTCACTACTTGCAAATACTCCGGTCTATTAACATCAAGTATGGCAACATCGTAGACGTCACCACCTACGCTTTTGCCAACTTAACAAACTTAGGAGAGGTTATGCTCTCACAGAACCAAATAGAAACGCTTCAACAATACGCGTTCGCCCATTTGCCCAATCTAACGATGATAAATTTAGAAGAAAACATGATTGTGGAAATCGGTAAAGATGTGTTCTTCGATTTACCAGTCCTTCAGAAATTAGTGCTCACCAAGAACAACATAACGACGATCAGTAACGGTGCGTTTCAACATACGTTCAATCTTCTCGAATTGGACTTGAATAAAAACAACATATTAAATCTGAACCGTCACACATTTGATGGATTGGCCAACTTACGGAAATTGGATCTGAGGAGGAACCACATTTACAATTTGACCGAGTTCACGTTCGCCGAGTTGTGGAATTTGCAAGAGTTGCTTTTGGGGAAGAACGATTTGAAGTACATTTCGGAGCGAGCGTTCGACGGGTTGTCACAGCTCCGAAAGTTGTCCCTCGATGATAATAAACTTGCAGCGCTCCCCTCCGGTTTGTTTGAAGGCGTCAGGGGCCTCAGTTCCCTAGACTTGCGTTCCAACGAACTACATGCGTTAACTTTTGACAACATCAAACCCATACTGGATAACTTGAAGCCGCCGAATAGCAATTTGCTACTGGAAGGTAAGAATGAATATTTAATACCTCTTCTCACAGTTGATATGAACTCAGAAGACATTTTGAATGTTTAAGGTGTAGAAATAGCGACTTCGGAGCAAGTTTAATATACTTAGTAGTTTGTTCATTTATTATCCCGGTGGGTGTTTTTAAGTAGTATGGAACTATCGTTGCGATTATCTTGCTCGAGTCTTGAATAAGTTTATGCTTGGAATGTTCACGACAAAACAGCTCCGTAGTTCTCTTTGTGTTGACAACGAAGCAATTGTCTCCCAAGTCTACTGTGTGAATTCTGTGCATTTTTTGTACACTTAACTTCAAACTGTAACATCCAAAATGAAAATATGTTGCCCCACTTAACCTACTTGCGTTCGTAATGATTTCTGAGTTCATAATAACTTTCTTTAATTTTAGCTTGTATTTGGAAATATGAAATATTTAACGAGTTATGTTTCTACTAAATAAAATGTAGGCTTAACAGTTTACTCTTTAAAAAACTTCGACATTTGTCTAATTTCTACAAAAGTTATATTAGCTATAGATCCTTATTTCACTTTGATTTAGTTGCAAGTGTTTATGCCTAGCAGAAACTATTTAATACGATATGAAATGTAAACGCAAATATTAATTGAAACTAAATATTAATTAGTGAATTTATCTGTTTTTTTTTCTGACATTAACACTAAATATATGGCGCGAGAAATTTAAAATTACTGTAAATTATTTAAAATTTGTACGAAATAACCAACCTCATCTTTATTGTTTTATCTTCAAAAACATTAACTATGATTTGGGTTGTCCGATAAAATATAAGAAAAACTTCCGGTCAGAAATGCTACCTCAGATCTAAATAACGCTGTAATTTGTTAGAACACCGCAGTAAATCGTTCCCTCGGTAGCTGAAGCATACAGAAAAGTTTGGAAACTTGCGAACATTCGTCACTCTGAGTGTGATAAAGGATAACACTGAACTTAGCTCAGAACGAGGCGTAAGGTTTTGAAAAGAAAGTAGTGCCAATATTTTAAATGCTTTGAATGGAAGCAAACAGTTGTTATATCTATTGATAAATGACTTTCATAATATAGAAGCAACAAATAAGTATAAGGACAGCTGATGGTTAGTGGCAACTGTACCTACGGATATCTGTCATCAATATGCGATGCAAAATAAGTCTTGTCTCAGCTCGCTGCTGCGTTGCAACCGGGATACTTGGTACCAGTATGATAATAATGATAATACCTGTCTTTTATCTGTTTTGCCGGGGATCAAATCCAGAACACTGCACATTATACCGGTAAAGTAACCGCTTAGCGACATAGGTTATCAGAACAATGTTAGAACGAAGTAATTTCCTTCTAAACCATAATTATGTTTACTTGTTCGAGACATTTATTTAAGAAAAATCACATCTAGATTAGACATCTAGATCTCATTACACGGTAAATTAAACCATCGTCAAAATTTGTTGTATTTTACAAAATGACCTCCGGGGCTCAGACCCGGAGGTCATTTCGTAATATTGAATATAATACAAAAGATTTAATACTTGCCCACAAAGGAAACAGAAAACAATATCATGATATTCAATCATAAATAACAAAAGCTACAATGGAGATAAATAAAGTTTCATTTTACTTAATAATTATGTTTGCCTTCTAATAAACGATGAAGGAAACCACAGAACGAAAACGAGATACCTTTTAAGTGTCGATACAGTGTTTACTTACTAAACTACCTGTTTATTGTGTTCGAACTCCGGGTAACTTAGGTTAAGTAGTACAACTTGCGAGTTTCCGAAGCTCAGTATTGACTCAGGTAGTTAAGTTCTAACTTAACTTTGCGAATCAATACTGAGCATCAACTTGTACTAAGACTAGTCACGTACATGCTTCTTATAATCAATTTACCGTGAACAGTAATATATGCTTCAAATCTAAAATAATTATTTATTTTTGTTTATTTATCTATTAAACAGATACACCACTGGCTTATCATTAAACATTGTTAATTTCATCACATTTTAGTTTTGTTCAAAATGATTTGCCTTTAAAGGTATATACAACATTCACAAAAAATAGTGCAGCTGCAATGAGGCATTAATAATAGTATAAATAATTATTCATGTGGAGTTTGTGAACATTTCCGCGAAAATATAATAAATGGGTTTTAAGTGCACTAAACTGTATACAATATAAATAAGTACAATTTAAAGCTACCAATAGTACTTGAATAATGCCAAATAATGTTTGTTGCCACTTCACTATTTCATAAAGACTAACGATGATAAATGATATAATTAAAAATAAAATTATTCCCTTTACAGAAAACAACTTCGTGTGCGACTGCAGATTGAAATGGATGCACCTGCTACGAAACGACACGAGAAGTCAAACTACTAAAGATTCTTTAGAAGGCGTCACTTGCAAAGTGGATACACCAATCGTCAGCTCCGCGTACAACAAAATGTCAGACGAAACAAAGATAGACTACAATCAGGAAATAGTTCATTCTGGAATGACTATTGAAATGATCGATAGAAACAATGGTACAAATAGAAAACTTGACGATAGTAACGAAATTGTCACTAAAAAAGGAGTTAAAAGAAACGTTTTAAAGATTCCGCCAGAAACACTTCCTTGCCCCGTCGAAACGAAGAAAACCACAGAGTTACCTCCGTACATTAATATAATTGATCCAGTGATGCCAATTCAAAATGAAATGAAGACGTTTAGGTTTCACGAAATGAATAATGCGCATTTAAATTCAGTTTTCGATCTTATGTTATGGAGTATTTGCTTTGTGTTCTTCTTCACTTAGGTATTTGTAAGTCAATTTCACGAGTCTAGTCATTAAATGTAAGTGAGATACAGACTATTTTCCATTTAAATGAAACTAGCGGCCGAACAGTGGGCAATTTGAATTTTGTCGGGTTCGATTGGATGTTTGTATGGATAAACTTTTATGATGGTAATGCTTGCGGTGATCGTATTGCGGAAAATTGCTAAAATTCATGAAGCATTTGTTCCGGTAGCTTTAGGATTTGCCTTGTTTTCGCTTTATAAATGAAACATCAGATTGCAAGTTTTGGATTATGAATTATAATGATGGGTAGTAAAATTCCTTTGATATGGGAAATGCATCATTTTATAAAGGTCGAAGCAACATAAAAAAGTTTTATAATAAAATATAAGCATAGAAAACAATAGCAAATTACTAAAACAATTATTATGACTCTTGCAGAGTCAGAAAGAGAAAAAATATTAAAGAAACACGACAATATTCAAATTGCCGTATCACTGACCAAATCTTAATTTAGTTGAAAGTAATTCTTAAGCGAGCACTTACACATTTATGCAAGAGGTAATAATGTGAATATAATCACCGTATAAATTGTGAATGTTGTAAATTACCAAAATAGTGATAAGTAGATTTATGGTTCATGTGGATGATAATACATTAACTTCATACATTTAGTTAGCTTTGTCTGTGGCAAGAATAATAATATTATAAGCCGATTCCACTCGATGGGTGATCCCTATTATAACATTTTTAATACTAGAGTTACATATTTATTTATTTTGTTTAGATATGTAATAAACGTCAAGTAATCTGGTAAAAATTTAGAATTATTAAAAAAAATATATAGCCTAACTAAAAATAACAGCTTGCTTAACCTTTCTTGTTATCACAAAACATTTTGTATTGTGGTATCAATTTATTTGTATTCTGGTATCAATTTACAAGATTTTTTGTTAGAATAATATATCCATACCATCGTCACGACACGCTATAAAAATATAATTGAGAAAGGTAATTTACTTACAATACGTAGTTCAAATGCAACATTCAAATAACTAGAACACACGTTCGTTTTTATTCGGTATATCAGTGATTCCCAAACTCCCAAATGACTGGACTCGACGGGGGTTTACGTTGGCGTGACAAAAAATTTGAAGAGCACAATTATTACGCAAGGATCCAAGAAAATTTATCTGCCTTCGATAGTGCAAAACTATTAAAATGTTAGATTAACTTTGCATATCAATATAGGCCACCGCCGCATTTGTTTTGATGACCCGCGTGGCGGAGTGGTCACCATACCGGTCTGACGCGCAGTAGGTCCCGGGTTCGATACCCGACCAGACAAAAATATGAATGTTGAGTTTAGATTTTTGTTCTGGGTCTGGGTGTTTGTGTATTCGTCTTTGTGTGTCCATGGCACCCACGACACAGGAGAAAATCCTAGTTTTTTTATCTAATTGAAGTAGAAAACGAGCATGCAGTCCACCTGAGGGTAAGTGGTCACTGCCACCCATGGACACCTGTAAGCAACTTCGCCCAACATTACGACTCTATGGTTCGATTTCTACATTTCTTACGCTTGCTAAAATATCTTTTGCATAAATAAATACCTGCGTATAATTTTCAACTGTCATATTAATCAGGCGACACCAAGTTAGCATAATGTTGTCTATTTACGTCTGGAAACGTACCCTCGGAAAACAGTTTCAAAGGATTTCCATCCAGAACGCCTTTGAGTTATTGCGAGGGGAAGTACAATCGACGTTTTGATGTGTACTACTGAAAAGAAAACGTGCTATATATGTTTTAAGATGGCTAGACTAGGGATGTGACAATACTTCAGATGATGTAGTCGGATATACTGAAATCAATGTATGCTCTTAATATATCTATACTACATATTTTAAAATTCGGAATACGGATGACGACCCGCGTGGCCGAGCGGTCCCCATACCGGCCTGTCGAGCAGTGAGTCCCGGGTACGATTCCCGGCCAGACAGAAATATTAATGATGAGTTTAGAATTCTGTTCTGCGTCTGGGTGTTTGTGTATTCGTCTTTGTGTGTCTATGGCCCCCACGACACAGGAGAAAATCCTAGTGTGGCTATGAGTGTAGAAAGCGTCTCTTTTTTAATGAAAGCGTCTCTTTTTTTTTCGTAATTTTTTTATCACATTTCGCAGCCAATGAGCATGCAGTACACCTAATTAAACGTGGCCACTACCGCCCATGGACATCTGTTAGCAACTTAATATTGAACCGGGGTTCCAGCTGAAGTCGATCACATATGCGTTGCTTTTCTCGAGGACTTAGATGATGGCCTAATATAAATAAGCCGAGGACTACACCCTTCTATCGAAACACAAGAATTGCTTCGCGCTAGAAATAGGCGTGACGGTGGTATCTGTGGATCTACCACCTAGCAAGTTATCTATCTTTCTAGTTAGCTTTAATAATAGAGAGGTAAATTAGTGAAGTAAGTGATCGTGCAAAATACGAGAATATTTATTTAAATTTAGATCTTTGATTGACTGGATTTGATTTAAAATTGTTCGAAATAACATTCCAACTAATTAATAGCTTTTATATGGGATTCGTATAAAATTTGATCTCAGTTAACATGTGAATTTAAGTTTTAAATTCCAAACCGGTAATTACTATTTTTTTGGATATCGGATATGCAATATATTGGTTTACGTAACTTTGCGTACATCGTAAATTCATTTGATATCAGTTTAAATCTATATGTTATTTTGTAAACAAATCTAAAGGTTAATTTTCGTGAATGGAATATATTTTCGTGCCAAAAAAAATATATTATTTATTTTTTAACATGGAACAGATTTCTATCTTCTGAGGACTAAAATGGTCGCTTTAGGGTCAACCACACCTTTTCACAGTATCGGAAGAACTGCATCACGCCAGAAGTATGTGTACCTTGTAAAATATTATTGCAACTGATATTTCAATCTTTAAGCGCAGGTAAACCTATTTGTTGGCGTGGCAAGGTTTGCCGTGGCGACGCCTTCGCCACACCATATACGCTACATACACTTATGTATATACTGTATACATATATACTATAGGTATACAATTATTCTTGGAATTTATATTCATTTTTTTGTATTTTAATAAAAATAATTATATCTTAAATAAATGATGACAATTTTCTGAAAAAAAAAATCGTAGTTTTTTATCATGCCGTATAATTATATAATTTAATTCCTGTCACAATCTTGTCATTTATGCATATTTCTTGCACGAATATGATGTTACACATTTGACACGCATACCGTGATGGCAATTTTTTAGTTTAATATTGTCATCCAAGTGAACCAAACTTAATGTAAGAAGTCATTTTCATTGCATCTCGAATCGTAGTACCACACTGTTGTGTTGTGTAAAATTCATAGCAAATGAATAAATATATACAAAACCTGTAAAAATATTGCCGCGAACCATCTGAATATTACCAAAAAGTAAAAGTAATTTATATATGTAAAATGTTAATTAGGTAGATGTTTGTATGTTATAAATTTGGCGATACATTAGAACTTTAAAGCTATTAAAATAGTATCTACCTAATCAACATTCCGAGCTTCTTTTTAGGTTAAATAATTATTTTTAAAAATCATTCTGTTTACAACTTCTAAAGTGTAATCTGGGAACTTGATATTTCCTGTCATACTTATAACATAGGCTAGATTTCGATTTGATTTCGGTCTTTTCTCTTGTCGTTCGGGTTTACCCTCACGTGTGCAGAGCCAAGTGGGGCATTCGTGTCATTTTCCTCCTGTTGTTTTTATATATACATACTTTTCGTGTCGTGCGTGTGACAAACGTTCGCAAATCTCAAAGAAACTGCAGCGAATTAACGTGTGCGGGTGTGACACGCGTGACAAAATAAGGTCTGATAAGAAATATCAAGGTGTATGTTTGAATGCGTATTTTGAATTTGAATCTTATGTTTTTGGTTTAAAAATAAATGACTAATAATAATAAATGTCAAATAAATGTTATTATTACATGTAAAACTAAAGAACTTATTGTCTATTTTTGTTTTTGAGCCTGTCCAAATTTATTACCTTTGTTTCCTACTTTATCTGGCAGATCTGTCATACTATAACAAACCAGTACTTTTGTCTTTGACTGTACTTCGCCATATGTATTCTATGTCTTTACTTATATTTATTCATTCGCTATATCCGTCATTTTCGCATGCATGTATGTTTAAAACTTTTATGTACGACGTTGTAAAAATATTTTGACAAGGCGTTTTTGTATGAATAAAAATGGTGTAAATTTTTTTATGCAATATTGTTTTATTTCTCTGGCTATATTATATTTGATAAAATAAATACAAGTATTACGTTACACAAAGTAGCAAACGAGCATGCAGACCATCTATTAGTAAGTGATTACTACCGCCCATGGACATCTGTAAATGACATTATAAGCAACTTCATATAGAGAAGTGGTTCTATCTGAAGTAGATTACAGATGCGTTGCTACTCCCGAGGACCAAGATGATCGCCGAATATATAAATGAGCCGACAACCACAGCTTCCAAAGAAACCAAAGAACTGCTTCACGCTAGAAATAGGAGTGGCAGTGGTACCTCGCTGGTTGAACTACACTGGTTCTACCACTTGGGAAACAGTATAAGTATTCTTCATTATACAATGTAACAAAGTGTAAAATAACCAAAGTCTAGTAATTTAACTCGGTATTGTCTTGCTTAGCAAGGGCCAACATTATTCGGGGTTGATTATGAACATCTATGTACTGCAATAAATAAAACGTTGGTAAAAACACGCTTTCTGCACTCCTAGCCCCATACAAAGATTTTCTCCTGTGTCGTGGGTGCCATGGACACACAAACACGAATACACAAACACCCAGACCCAGAACAGATATCTAAAGTCATCATTCATATTTCTGTCTGGCCGGGAATCGAACCCGGGCCCCATTGCGCGTCAGACCGGTATGGTGACCGCTCCGCCACGCGGGTCTTTGACATCTATATGCCTAACCTAATAGACACCTATTTAGGTTTCAGAGAAGCCGTGATTTAATTGTTTCATATTACGAGGTCATTTAGGGTACCAATCCCGTTTGAAGTTAATTAAAGATATTTATAGGTAGCATGGACTACCTTATATCATATGAAGTACACTCTAAATCGTCAACCCATTATTGTCCCATTGCTGGGCACGGGTCTTCGCTCAGAATGAAAGAGTTTTAGGCCAAAGTCCACCGCGCTGGCCAAGTGCGAACTGGTAGACTTCACACACCTTTGAGAACTTTTTTTTTAAAGAACTCTCAGATGTGCAGGTTTCCTCACGATGTTTTCCTTAAAGCAGTGATAATTTAATTCTAATACGCACATCATTTTAGAAAAATCAGTGGTGCGTGCTTGGGATTCGAACCTCGGACCCTCGATTGAGAGACAGAGCTTCAACCATTAGGCTATCACTGCTTCACTCTACATGACTACTTCAAATTCATAAAAAAAATAGAAATCACGTCCGTTTACTGTGGCATAATCAACTTGAATCAATTTTAAAAATTCCCTATAATGAAATCCAAACCAACACATGATAAAACTTTTTAACAAAAAATAGAAACCGACTTCCATGTCACCAAAAAGCAATAAAATAATTTAAATATATGTT
>DWNE01006225.1:0-13247 GCA_018249875.1 Cecropterus toxeus
CGTCTTTGTGTGTCCATGGCACCCACGACACAGGAGAAAATCCTACTATGGGGCTATGAGTGTAGAAAGCGTTTATGTTCATGTTTATATTTCCAGGCCGTAGAATTCCTGGCAGAGTGGTCGTTAACGCCGTGCAACGTAGCGTTCCTTCGCGTCCAAACAGGCGTGTTCGATCCGCGACAGATCGGAGACAAGCCGAAGTGGTTCGCGGATCAGTTGCAACCAATACGGTTTGCTGTTTGGGATGATGGTAGCTCTTTGAACGGTGCTCTCAGACAATTGCAACGGCAAGAAAACCAACCGACAGGTATTTGTTCTCAAAATTACGTCTCTCAACATTAACTTTATCTTTTTTAAGCGAGCTTCTTTTCCTAAAGAAAAGATGTCATGTATATTTTCTTATGAGTCCAAGTGATTGAATTGTACTCAACATTAAGTTAAAATTCTTTCTATCTTTTTTAACAGATTCCCTAAAGCTAAAGGTTATTCATTCGTCATGTGTACTTATCATTTTTATTAACCGATTTTTTTATTATGAATTGTGTTAGTTTTCTAATTTATTTAAATTAACAGGTAATGTACAGCTCAATGCACTTTTAAAGAGTAATTAAAGGTGAAATTAAATAAACATATAATGAAAATTTTATCATTTGCAGACGAAAGTGGGTCTGATTCAGAAGCGGCTGAAAGTACAAGTTCATCGTATTCATCTTTAAGCGACTTTGTTTCTGAGATGGCTTCATCTGATTTGTCACCAGGTATGTACTATTAAATACAAAACTTATCAATTATCTTAATATATTATGTCGTAACTTTTATGATCCACTTGGCGGAGCGGGAACTGGTCTGACACGCAGTAATTTCCGGGTTCGACCCCGGCCAATCAGTTATCTACTGACGAATTTAGATTTCTATTTACGATCAAGGTGTTTGTGCTTGCGTGTCTGTGTGTGTCCGTGGCATCCACGACACCGGAAGAAGTCCTATTAAGAAGCTATTAATGTAGAAAATGTTATTTATTTATAAAGTTTTATTTATTTGTAGTAATTATTGGTTATATTTTAGGCGGGAATCAACATCAACAACACGTATTGGGAGAGACATACAGTGCTGTTGTACAAGTTCCGATGACATTATCATCTTCTTTGGATCCGAAAACGGTATACAATAACCTATCAATCGTTATATAAAATGTTATTTTACCAATTTAACCATCCGTATCACGTATTAAAGGTATAATATAACGCCTAAACCGGCGATATCTGTGTTAAAATGCATCGTGAATGACATTGGATCTGTAATAATAAACGATTTCACAAAATCAAAAGTTTTTAAGTTGAAAATTCTTTATTATCATTTCTTAAAATTGTTACTATTTTATGTATAGATTCAAAATCTTTCATATACTTTACATATACCGATATAATTTCAACTGGTTTATTTCTAAGAGTATTACAATCCTCCTTCCTCACTAATGTACAAATGGGAATAGTGATAAGTAGGAGGGGTTGCGAGCCGACCTGTTATTATATTTACACATACCGAAACAATTTTAACCTGTTCAATTCTAACAGGTGTACAGCCCCCCCTCCTCACTAATGTACGGTGAAGAAGGGGAGGGCGATAAGCAAGGAGGCCGCGAGTCAACCTCCCCCTCCCCCTCGGGTTCCAGCTCCGACCACAGTGACCTCTCCGACGACGAAGCTCCTCAGGATGTAGAAAGACCCGACACCTTTGAAGCACCACATGCACAACCCGTCAAAAAAAGTGTAAGTATTTTAATTATATATCATGTGACACTTACTATTTAAATGTAGAACAATAAATTCATTAGGCAACACTAAATGACTTGTAGTAATTGCTTGCACTGGTTCGTATAAATTATCAGTGATACATGCTAGATCAATTGAAAATGTATAGACTACATTGTACACATAAAATTATTGGGCTTACATTACATTGTTCATAAGCTACATAAGCAGACATATCTAAAAAAAATAACAACTATAAATGTTCTTATTGCAAAATTGCAACTTGTATAAAAATCAAATCAACTCGAGTTTAGAGCTCTTTCATACAAGCGTTTTTCTAGCGTAGGTGTCCGATGGACGTTTACGCAGCGCACACAAAACAATACCGCAACGCACGGAACGTCGCTTCTTATACGCAACGCTAACGTTGCGTATGAGAGGCGTCGCCACCGCAGCAATATGTAAAATCTTCGCCCACTAACATCGTTTAACGGTAGAATTACTTTGTAATATTTTTAAATCAATTTGTTTATCAATTTTTTGAAGTGATAACGTCTTATAAATCGATAAACACCGGCTGCACGCTCGAAAAAGTGTCACGTTCCGCCTTAGCCTGAGCGAAGCACGGTACAATATTTTAATTAACGAGTGTAAATAAATGTTAATTATATTTTTCAATTGACTTTTATATCAAAATAATGTTAATTCCACAAAAATAAATCAATTCAAATCATAAAAGTATGAAATTTTTCATCAACGTTTCTTTATGCCAATATCACGTAAAACTATGTTCCGTAAACCGACTTTACAGAGAACCAATTTTTTTCGTATGAATTTTATTTTCGAATGCCAGAATCCAAAATTAATACATAGTTATAAGATATAATAATCACTTTCATTTGAAATGTGCATATTCAATGATTGCTTCCCATAGCTTTACTTTCAACTTTGTAATAATTTTATTTTTACAAGCAAAAACAACTGTGCCATGCCATTTCCTGATCGGAAATAATTATGCTATTCTTGACAATGACTCGTTCATAACGCGACACAATATCGCCGTGGCGTCTGCGCTGCGTATGCTTTATTCAACCCTTACGATGTAGAAACGCTACTTTAATGAAGACCTAACACCTATGCTGTAGAAACGCTAGTATAAAAGAAGCAAACTCGTGTGCACTAGACTTAGAATAGAGTAGAGTCCGCGTAGGCTAACTTGCTATGAGCACGTAGCGTCATCTAGTCGGGTGTTGGCGTAGGATACGGATAGCGGCAGCTTCGGGCGAGAATCGGATTCTAACTCGACGACGACGCCTGCGACTATCGTGAGTCGACGCCGCCCGGACAGCGGGAGTGCGAGTGACTCCGAGCGAGCTTCCACGCCGCTGCAGTCGCACCAGTCGCTGCAGTCGCACCAGTCACTGCAGTCGCACCAGTCACTGCCGTCGCATCAGTCACTGCAGTCACACCAGTCACTGCCGTCGCACCAGTCGCTGCCGTCGCACCAGTCACTGCAGTCGCACCAGTCGCTGCAGTCGCAGCACTCCCTGCAGTCGCAACATTCGTTCCAGTCGCCGCGCTCGCCCCACTCCCCCCACATGCACGCACAATCGCACTCCCACATTAAGGTATGGCGTAGAGCTTAGGTGTTCACAGGTGACGGTATATAAATACATAGATAGTAGGTCATATTAACGCAATCACCGAATTCATGTAATCGTCGGCGCTTATAGGGCGTGCTTTAGATATATCGTTAAAATAAAAAGCGAGCTCAACCAACTTGTGTTATACAAAATGCCTTAACCGTGAATTGCAGTAGCAATATTTGTTGTGAATATACTCGTATCTCAACATAATTTCGATAAACAAATACAACCCGTACAAAATTGCAATGGTTTGATACCGATATTATGTTGGTCTGATCGTGAGGACGGAAGGAGAGTGTTTAGGTTTTTCGCTCGATGTATTTCCGTTTGGCAAAAGAAAAAATATTAAAGAACAAGCAGTTTTAGATACGTTAAGTCATTAAGGATTTATACGAGTATACCTTACAAATTTGTGTTTAAATCTTCTTATCTCTAAAAATATTTTAATGTAATGTTATATAATGCATATGATATAATCTACAGTTAATTAAACGGCCAAGTATTTTGATATTATATCCATGTGTATGTTTTTACACGATAGTCCATATTACCAGAAATACTCTATTAAAGAGTAAATCTACTTACAAGTGGGTTTATATCCTGAGTTATTTTTTTAAAGTTAATGTGGATATCTAATTCCGAAACTACACAGAACAGAAAATGTTCAAATGAATGTCTTTTATTTCGATAAAAATCTTTAATATCGATTTTTAAAAGTAAAGGTATTAAACCCTTTGTGATTGACGGAGGCACCACTGACAGTCATTTCTGCCTAATAAAAGCAGTGTTAAGCGCTGCTTCGTTCTGGGCTGAAGGGTATAGTAAGTGACATACTTATCCGAGCCCTTCCAGCTTATTCCTCAGGTGTAATAACATCAACATGATCTGTAGTCAACCTCAGTTTAAGACTATATTTTATGGGATTAGGTTACATATGTCTATGTGCTAAGGAGGCCACTTAATATAAGGTGGACTCGTTTCCTATATAATAATATTTAAACAGTTGGGAAATTAATCATCCACGTACAAAAAATACCTGTAACTAGTAACTAAATTTAATTATTTACTTACATCTGCTTGTAGAGTATGAGCACAGGAGTGTCGAGGCAGGCCTCGCAGACATCCTTACTAGAACAGTTTGCTGCGCAAGCTAAGGAACTCGTACGGGAAACCACTCGCCAGAGCAGTCAGGAAGGCTTGCTCGCTCATATGGATAAGGTACATATATTATATTACATATGAAATATATCAATGGTACACAATTGGCACAAATAATATCACCAGCGAAGGACCATCAAATAATCAAACGAAGGTAATATCAATTACAATAAAAAAATCCGCTGTTACTAAATACTTTATTTTCAACATATTTCATAATTCTATTTAATTTTATACTTTTTTAAACAATTTTGCTTGTACGAAAAATGTGTATGTAATATTTTATTTATTCTTTATGTTATTTTAATTGTAATATGCAGAAAGGAAATGTTGCGCAACAAGGAGACGATAAGAAACTGTTTGCGCCTTTCGACAAGGTATTAGTTAAACTTTAACGAGAGCCTTTATATGTAGCAATCCGTACAAATATAGAGTGTAGTTCATTTATGACTGTAGTATCGTGATGCATTTTAAAACATTTCAGTAACGACATATTCCTCCAACATTTAAATATCCTCTATTACGGATATAAATTATTATTAATGTAATATAAAAATTATTTAAAATAGTTTTCCACCATTAGCACCTCACGGGCTACATTTGTCAATAGGTTCTATTCATTTAATGCTGACACCACCAAATATTACATTATATTATCAATAATTAAAAAAATACACTCACTTGCCATTGCAATATAATTTTTAATAGTTTTAGCTAAATGCTGAACATTTTTTCTTTCCAAAACCATTAAAATAATATATTGGATGTAGCTCACTCATCACGCGAAGAAAGCAGCAGAAGAAGCCTCGAAGAGTATGCAAGAAGCTTCTAAGTCGGCGCTTGAAGCAAGCAAGACCGCTACAGCTGTTAGCAAGAATACGTTTGAAGACCTCACGTATGTAGGCAAGTCTACACTGGGCGACCTCACGAAGACTGCTAAAGAAGCTGCAGCTAAGAAGGGACTACTAATAAAGGTAATAAGTACTCTACGATGCAATTTCAGTAACCTAATAATAAATTATTGTGTAACATTTAAAAATGAAACTTCTTTACATGAGGGTTAATCGTTTTTTTTATTATTAAATTCTTAAATTAATGCATTAATTTAGTGCAATTAAATTAGTGCAATATAAATGTGGAGGGGGTGAACGATTCTTTTAAAGATTCTCTCCCGCCCTAAACGTGTTCAGCGAAGTATGAACAGGATGCAAATGGAGTTGGTAGTAACGTGCGAGTGAAACAAAAATATACTGTCGATTTTTTTTCATAACGATGGAGATATATGTCTCTTTCACATGTTGGACGGTAGTATTCAAAAAATAAAATCTAATTCAAAATATATATCGCAAATGTACCTGATAGTATTGTACCTGAGGAGCTGATAATTTCAAAGAAATTTTTCATCTCGATCGCTCTAAACAGGTACAAATAAGTGCGAGCGAGAGAAAAATATACTGACGATGGCTTTTCACCGAAATTAATATACATTTGTCTCGTACCATTTAAAATTATATTAATTTCATTTAATTTTATTACCGCTTGACGGTAGTTTTAATATATATCGCAAAGTACCAGAACAATATAACTATACAACAAGTAAAAAAATATTTGAAAGTGATTTTTGTTTGAGCTGTTGTGTACTATTTTCTAGAAATACCTACTTAAAAACCTCTATGTTTATCTAATAGACTGAAAGCCAAGAAGCTGGCAACGGAACGACGGCTCAACAACGGCGAGATTCGACTGCACTGCAGACTACCAATCTGTTGGCTACGACGCATCGGGATTTCTTTTCAAACATCAGTTCTGATCTCAATGGGCTGGCTGCTTCTACCTCAAGCATGTTTAGTGACTTTTTCGGCTCAAAGGGTAAGTTATAAGACTCATAATTCAGCAGTCATTCAGAAGATATAAGTCATCTTTCACTTTTAAGAGTCCATTATTAATCTATCGATAACAGAAAATTAAGACTTCTTCTGGCGTGGCCAGGATTTTCTGTAGAGAGGGGCAGATCAAGAGTATGTTGTGATATGTGCTGTGTGTATGTTGTGATCATGGTTTTAATGAGTACCTCACATTTCTAGACGCTTTCTACACTCATAGCCCCACACTAGGATTTTCTCCTGTGTCGTGGGTACCATGGACATACACACGAATACACAAACACCCAGACCCAGAACAGAAATCTAAACCCATCATTCAGATGCCTGTCTGGCCGGGAATCGAACCCGGGACCTACTGCGCGTTAGATCGGTATGGTAACCGCTCGGCCACGCGGGTCGTCAAAAGACATTAGTAGTGAAGGTAAACATTACAAATAAAAGACAAGAAATACTTATTATTTGAGAAGGAATCTGCGCGTTTCTTCACATAATATTTAAAATGTCTCATACACAACATTAACTTGTTATAAATAGTAGGTGCATTTTTTATCTGTTACCGACCTTCTTCAGGCAGGCAGGGGTGGAGGCAGTTTCCCATCCCCCTGCCCGTACCTGGCTACGTCCATGGTTTCAACATGTCAAATACGCATGCATATTGTCAAATAATCAGACGTTTTTAAGTCCTTTAACAGTCAACATGAAATGTTGTCAAAACTATGTTTGTTTGTGTGCGTGTATTTTAATCATAGCTTTAGGAATGGGAGGAGTAGGATAAGGGGGCTTTATCCTTCTAAAATATCAAAATATGTACATATGTCTACCTTATAGTGAGATCTCACTCTCATATTCTTTGAAATGAAATGAAGTGAAATGTCGGATCGGAACACGAACACAACTGAGAAGATCCGGCTAGAAACTCAGCGGGTTTGTTTTTTTTGTTTGTATAATATATTTTTCTTTATTCTTTTTTAACAATTTATTTTTTACATTAATAAAAATAGCTCCAGTATCTTGCCTTCAATTTGACTAAACATGAGGCTTGTTTGGCAAGATAATTTGAAAGCCTATTTTCGATTGTTTTGACTCAAAGGAACACCTTGGATCGTTGATTATATCCAAAGCTATAAATAATATTGTCTTAGGTAAACCAAACAAGCCGCCGGAGGCAGCGCCGGCGGCGACTGCGAGCGCGGCGACGTTCGGTCCGTTCTCGATGGGCGCGCGCGGGCTGGTTGCGCGCTCCCCGCTCATTCGGCACGCCGCGCCCGCGCCGCCGCCCGCCGCGCCGCCGCACCGCGCGCCCTCCTCCGAGAACCAGGCCTTCCTCAACGACGTGAGTACACACGCACACGACACGCTCCCGCGCCCGCAACGCCGCTGCCACATTACACTCCCATGTTAGCCTAAGAAGCATAGGCCCGATGAAATAAAGAAGACAAGAGAAACTGTATACAATCTACGCATTATGCAGGATAGGTTGAGGTTACACCAATTGCCTATATCCAAGAGTAGATTTCAAAAGGCTGAAAAAATAATGGATGATAAGTAACTATTTAAACAAATATAAACTTACGGGTTACTATCGAAAAAAAATGGACTTCAAAGTTTAAAATTAAATAAAAATAAAGATTTTTTTCCTATTCCAGCTTATCCTACATGTTTTGGAAGGGGAGGGGGTCGGTTGGTTGAAGCTGAACCGTCTTAAAAAGCTGATGGAAGACGAGTCCTACAGGAACATGGTCCTTAGTAAACTCAACAGAAACTTTAACCGGAAAGCTGCACCAAACGAGAAAGTTGATGACATTGTAAGTTGATACTTGCTATTTTTAATACAGATATAAATTTATTAATTATGTAATTTAACATTTTGTAATTATGTATATATTAATTTTTAAGATTGTTTTATGTTATAAATGTCGCATTTTTGTTGTTATACTGTCTTGTACATCGTAAGTAGGTAATATTGTCTCTTCAGAATGAATCTAAATCCATTGCAAAGTTCTAATGTTGCAGAGGCACCTCGACGCCAATTTATCCGTTATAGTAGAAATACCTTTATTTATAGTGTATTTTAGCTTCAAAGTGAGCGAGCACGTAGACGGGCATATATTCTTACATAGAACGTTACAACTTTATCACAGAATTTTTTGAGATATTACCTTAAATAAACTGCGATACCTACTCAATATGAGGAGGGCACTATGCTAATAACTAAAAATGCTATCATGCTTGATATCTGCCATTTCATTTACTTACATACATATCAACAGTTCGTAAGCAAACCGGTGTGGAAAGGTATGCTGAAGGTGTTACAAGCGGTGGTTCACGGTCTCGAGCACACCTTCTCGAACTTCGGTCTGGGTGGCATGGCCTCCGTGTTCCAACTGGCAGAGATGGCCCACACGCACTACTGGAGCAAGGAGTTAGCGGCGTTGGAGCATGGGGGCATGGCTGGGTCAGCTCTCACCGAACACTACCGGCAAGATATGGAGACTCCCTCGTCGTCGCCGTCGTCGAGGAAAAGCTCGCAGTCGGGTTTGTTGTTTTTTTCATTATAATACCAATGTTCATTAGGTATTTTACTTTAAAGGTAGAGTGTTATTATCTATTAGTAAGTACCTTAATAGATTTTAAGCTAAATTGGAATATGTTACGTAGATATAAGATATTCCAATGTAGCTGAAGAACGTGTCGCTGAAGAGTTTAAGGTAAATTTTCATTACAAATCTCACTTTAGGTCAGAATAGATTTCCCTGCTAAATAGAAGCGCTATTAAGTACTATAGAACTTAAATAGATTTTCAGTTATCTTACATGTGTTTTTATCTCAAGACAATTATACTGCAAGATATTCGCTTCTTTCATTGAAATTGTAATGTACGATTGTACTGTACTATTACCACATTTAACGACATACAATTTAGACGAAATATTCACTGAAATTGTAATATACAATTTGAATGTAGATTTTTTTTTATTTTCTTATTACCACCATTTTTTTCAATTCTACTTACCTCATATTAATTTTGGTCATTTTATTCATCCAATCCATTGACTTATTTTAGATGTCCCTCCAGTCAATTACCCTGAAATGGATACAACGGAAGCGCAGTCCACTACAGAGATGTTCAAAGATATGCTGAATCAAAAGAGGAATCTTCTCTTTAGCAAGTTGACTTCGTTCGATTCAGACGTAAGTATAGTTTTACAATTACTAGAAATTAATTAATGTTGTAAAATATTCGCATGGAAATATTTCAACGTTGTAAATCTGTTATATATGTGCTATGTACCTTCTGTAAGCATTGCCTCTAAGCATGGTATAAATGGAAATTGATACGAAACTGTTCTGTCTTATTTATGTTGTGTTTTGTTACAAAAATATAATTTTTTCCTATTGAATATTAAACTAACTGGCTATTAGATAGGCCCATACAATTTAATTATGATGCAAGTAAATTTTGATTAATAATATTTTTCCAAAACTTTTATCGAAAAAAGATAATTATTACAATATATATCAATAATCGTCCTATCCTCTCTATCTGTTCCTATAGTTTAACGCATGGTTCTCAATTGTCTACAGCTGTAAAGTTTTTGTTGTTGTTTTTCCTTACGGGTAAACGATCGTCTGAAATGGTATCAACGGTTCCAATTTCATGATTTAACTGAAATAAAATATTGTCCATCTCAATTGTGAGGAAAGACATACAGTGGGAATTAAAAGTAGTTCAAGTGTAAATTAACATGATTTTTACTCGATAATATACATAAAAATAACAGAAAAGCGTGTGTGCACTTATGTAGCACGTAGGAAGTTGTGATGTTTTTGGCATAATTAATAAAATATTCTCTAAGTTGTCTAAAAAGAGCAAACGACCAATACACGAAAGTAAATACATACTTCAAACAAAATGTTTACTACACTGCCGCGTACAATATTGTTCCACACAAAAAGTATGTGTTACTTTGACGCGCACTATTTCAACCTGCGCTAAAATAATACTTTGGAACAATAAACTTAAGCCACTAACACTGATTAGTTTTCAGATGTTAAAATAAGTAAATGTAACTTCAATATAGTTAAAAGTTGAGTCGCACTACTTCAACCGACGCAAAAAACTTTCTTTTACTTTGGCACAATGAAGTCCACATCAAAATACACTGATTTGTTCAATAACTTCCAAAAAGTAGTAAAAATTTTGATTACCGTACCATAAAACGAACGTTGCCCAACGTGCGTAGCCTTGTCCGTATCTATACGTACGTTGCGAGTGAGATGATCCCGCAGGCGGCTGGCAGCTCGGCCGACGACAGCGGCTCCATCACTACCAACCGAGCGTCTATGTTCGAACACCGGGCGTCGTTTAAGTCGAATCTCTCCGACACCGACGTCGTTCTGCTCAACGTGAGTCGCTTTATCTGTAGCTTCGCTTTTAGTGTATAGTGTTTTGTAGTTTAGTGTTAGTAGTTAAAGTTGTATAAAGGCCTGCGGTAAACTGGCACATTTTCGTAAGACAAATCTTCGTCAAATTTTGAGGTTACAAATATGTCGGATGATAAGGTATTTTTTTATAAAAGACTACAGGGGGTCGGAAACAATATTCTATTGTAATCTAGACATATTCGTTGATTCGTCACAGCCTTCCAAAAGAATTGCCGGATTACCGCGGGTCTACTGTATTCTTAATTTATTGTAAAACTCAAACAGCTTTTAACATAATGTGCGTATTATAAGATAGGATTGACATGTTTTAAACTTTATGCTTCTATGAATTGTTAACTGAGTTTCTCTCAGAATCTGGTGAGTTAAAGTTTTAATAGAATTTCAATATAAATAAAGCACTGTTAGGTTTTTCATTGTGTTTCACGATTTGCATGACATACAAATAATACATTTGAAAAACTATTTAAGATATCATATTTTTTGTTACACGAAAGAATTATCACAAATAAAGCGAAGTTCTAACATTTAGTCAGTGATTTGGAATATGCATCAAATTGCTTACAACCAAGCTCGAAAAAGAGCCATCGTCTAGACACGATAATAGTTTGTACCATGATCTATATATCTCAATATAACATGTACATAGGTTCGTGGCGGTGGGATGGCGACGGGCGGTAAGGCACGAGCGGCAAGCGTTTTCTCTTCTAAGTCGGCGACCAGTGTTCACAAGCCCACTGTTGGGGTGCCGACAACTTCGCCCCTCACTTCACCCGATACAGCGAGGACGTACCTCTACCAGGGACTAATTGGTGAGTTTCTAAGGAACATCGAATTAGTTACATTGAAATTGTATATAGATGGCGGTACATGCTAAATTCAATTGTTTTCAAAGGTAAACCCGATATAGTTCAATCAGCAAAATAACCACACCTGTTTATAGCGTGAAGCAGTTCTTGCATGAATTAGTTGAATTTAGAAGAGAGACTTAAAATTTTAGGGAGATGGCACCGTTTGCTAACTTACTGAATTTATAATTTTTCATATGTGGAATATGTGTAATATGCGCAACGTATATGGTTCGTATACTACGTACGTACGTATTACATATGTATATAAATATAGTTTGACCAGAGAAGTTGCTACATCTATGTTAAACGTAAAATATTTCCCTTTCGCTGGAAAGGTGTGGAATGAATGCCGACTAATATACATAAGAGGACAGTCTTAGTCCTTACATGTGCCAACGTCTGTAATCGGCTTCAGATAGAATCTATTCAATGTGGAGTTCGTTATAGTTCATTATATACATACATACATTATGATGATATGAGCAGCGACCAGTCACTATCAGAACCACCAGATACTCATACTCATTTTGTACTTTAAACTCACGAACACAAAATGTAATTGAATATGTCAAACTGCCAACTTATATCGAGTACATGCCTGTTTCAATCGCTCCGTCGTCTTGCATTAATTAAGTAATCCGTATAACAGTCCAAAAGTAAAATTAGCTAAACACCTCCACCTAGCTGTGATTTCAATTGATCAAATATACAACATAACTAAGAAATAAATCTGTTATTAGACAAGTTACAAATATGATTTTTTTAAAGGTAAAGAGCGATCGAATCTCTGGGACCAAATGCAATTTTGGGAGGATGCGTTCTTGGACGCAGTTAGCCAGGAACGAGACATGATCGGTATGGACCAGGGGGCGACCGAAATGATGGAACGGTACAAGTGTCTTAGTGAAACGGAACGGAAACGCTTGGAACACGAAGAAGATCGTCTTTTATCCACCGCTTTATATAATTTAACAGCGGCAATGGTTCTCTTTGGTGTTGAAGCTGATATCGTGCGGAATAAAGTGCGGCGGTTACTCGCTAAAAGTCACATTGGGCTCATCTACAGCCAAGAAGTCAATCACCTGCTCGATGTTGTACATAATCTGGTAAGTAACACGTAAATGATGTACCTTCATTAAATATCTTTTTTTTATTTGTTATTATTATATTTTAATATAGGTAAGAATCAATAAATTAATGCCAGTTAAACGAGCTATACCGAATGATACTGTATTAAGGTACTATAAACGTGTATATAATCATAATAATATGATTTTTGAATAAATAATATAAAATAATGAAATAAACAACTCCAAGTCAATCGAAATGCATGATCGAATGAAATTATTCGACACAGGTTAGCGACTTTGAAATTTCATTTTTATGCAAATATATATATATATTAGGTAAATAAAAGTAACAGCAAATATAATATATTTATCAGGTGGTAGAACCAATGAAGTTCGACCGAGGAAGTCCACTACCGCCACACCAATTTCTAGCGTGAAACAGTTC
>DWNE01006226.1:0-13246 GCA_018249875.1 Cecropterus toxeus
ACCGTTTGACCGATGACTACGAAACTTAGCATACCGTTTATATATGGGGTTTGTATGGGATCGATTTAACTTAAATTCATATAAAAACCCCCGCCGAGCCTAGGCGAGAATATAAAATTCTTCAAATAGTAAAATATGTTTTATTTGAGTAATTTCGAAGTCCATTTATTGTGGAAGTGTTCTCTTAGTGTAGGGGGAGAAAAAGCAGCGTAAATACTGCTGCAAAAACAGACGACATCGACTTGGTGGCACGTTCTAAACATTACACATACCTTTTACCGTACCATATCATATATACCTTTTACCGTATTAGCTTTTACTTTTAAAGATCTTAAGTAATATCACGTTACCTTAATTAGCTTAGACGCAACATAATTGTATACTTTTAAATTTTAATTTAACGCGTTACGTAAATTAAGTTTTACATTCGCTTAATTTGATGCACTTTATAGTCATCTAATTAATTATTTTTAATATTAGAAAAAAGTTTTAGCTCAAAATATAAAAAAGTGTTTACACAATATTACCCTTTTTAAATAAGGTATTATTATTACATTTAGCGTTGTAATTTAGAAACATTCTCTTTTATAGCCTACTGTATACTTCTTCACACAACTTAACTCCTAGTGTTAATAATATATATACCTACACTTATGATAAATAAATGATAATTAAAATGACATAGTCCTAATAACCGAAGTATATTTTATTCCTCATCTACATTATTCATTTGATCACTATCTCACATCTTTTGCGATACAACCGTTTCCTAAGTCAGGTAGAAAATTTAAAATTCCCTCAACAATAGCGAGACGAGATTTTATTTTAAAAAGAAAGGATTATTCTGTGCAAGAAGCATTAAAAGTTGCAAGACTTAATCCACGACGACGTTACGGCTTCATGAAGTATGCACATGTGGGTACGAAGCTTTTTATACTAGCTTCTCCCGCGTCTCTGCCCGCTTCGGTCAGGTTTACCAAGGTAATGAGTATCCTATGTCTTAGTATAGGTCATAAGCTAGCTGTGTGCCTAATTTCAGCGAATTCCTACTAGTTGTTTTTGCATAAAAGAGTAATAAACTAGTGATGCGACTCGAATAGGATTTTGTGACTCGAGTCACTCGAGCAATTCGGCCACACTCGAGTCATACTCGGGTTTTCGAGTTACAAGAGTGAAAAATCTTACTCAAGTTGCAAGTGCAATTCGAGTGAGATTTATTTTAGCTATTTTTAACAAACACCTATATTAAAAGAGTGTCATTGTCATATAGAATACGTTGAAATAGTAATACGTATAGGATTTTTACGTATACTTTCCTAGACTACAGTTCAATCAATCTATTTAATAACGAAACTTGCGGTGAACTACGATATGCAAGTTTAAACCTGTCATTTTTGTTTGTACTCATGCAGATTCTACCATGAGATTCACCTCCTTCATAGATAAATATCTTTATCACATATACATTTCTATCGTGAGATTCACCTCCTTTATAGTGACGTAAGCATGCATTGATTCGAGGATTAAGCTGGCACGCCTTATTTTCTAGGGCAGTCTGCCTTATCAGGTCATATAAAAAATTTAGAACTGTTCCATCAGCTTTGAGTAAACAGAGTTTTGAATAAATAGAGTTCAGGATAAAATAATCGGAAAGTTATTAACAGATTGTTGAGATAAAACGTTTCATTTACACATACACTACTAACATCGTTAAAAACATTAAAACAAAAATCCCGGCTGCCTAAAACTAAATATTTGTTCATAATATATGAGTATATTTAATTTAACGCTTATATGAGTTTTTATGAAGTAAAAGTATTAAAGTATATATAATTTTAGATTGGTCTATTTACTAGCTTTCATTTAATACCCATATAGTCGTAAAAATAAAAAAAAACGTCCCTTCCCCCTTTTTCCTCAATTTCCAGGCGCCATTTTTAAAAAAATACATAGCCTATGTCACTCTGCAAACTGAGACGATTCTAATGATATGTCATATGTTACGATACGTCCAGCTGTTTTGACTAAAGGTCGTGCCAAAGAAATGGACGTACAAACAAACATATATTCATACGCTCGTAAAACATTGCCCCGCTCCTGACGCAGTCGGGTAATAATATCCCCTGCTTTTAATAATACAGAAGAAACAACGGAGTTTAAATTCCATCAAACAATAAGTGGTCACAGTGGTCACAACACACAATGGCCTGTAATCCTGAGACCCATCTGAGTCTAGACACAAATTCGCCGCTACCCCTGAGGACTAAGTTAGGCCACCTGTATCTTGCAACGTTTAACGCGCATGGCATTTTAAATTTAGATTTTATTTCGATTCGAAAGGTGGTAGAATCAGTGTAGTTCGGCCGGGTAAGTACCACCGCCACACCTATTTCTAGCGTAAAGCAGTTCTTGCGTTTCGGTGGAAGGGTGTGGTTGCCGGCTCACTTTTATATGAGGCGACCATCGGTCCTCGGGAGTAGCAACGCATCTGTGATCGACTTCAGATAAACCCCTGTACAATATGAAGTTGCTTACAGATGTCCATGGGCGGCAGTTACCACTATCAGGTGGTCTGCATGCTCGTTTGCTACTTCAATCGGACAAAAAAAATATATTGATTAAATCTGATTGCCATTTCGTGATTAATAACCGAAAAAAACGTATTAAAATTAAATTTTGACGTGAAAATTTATAACTACTAAAACTGATTAATTATGTAATTTGCATTATTAATACTTAAACCGTTTTTCTATAAAACGTCAACTTATCAATTTGTTAGGTAGCGATGTTCTTGAGAATTGCAATAAATTATTAATAGGAAGATCGATAATAGCAATTAATAATGTCCCGTTATACGGTTTTTTGGCCGTTTTTCGTTAAAATATATTTATTTTACACGTGTTTTTGGACATTAATCATAACTGTTATAGCTTACCAGTTTTTAATATAATATTTTCTAATGTTTACGTAATGTTTGCGATTAATCATTTGCGTAAATTTTCCAATATATTCTATATTAGATATTTTTATTTTTAGAGTTCCGTAGCTATCAAGATAGTTCTTGACAAACAACGAGATTTACCTATTTATGATATGTAATTAATTCAGTAAAACTTCGCAATTAATTATGATCCACTCAAATACGATAGCATTGACATGCCTAATTTAGAAGAAATATTTTTTTTAATAAAACTACGCGAATTCTTTAGGTTTCGCGAATGAGCAGTGATAAAGAATTGTAAAAATTCTTACAAGAAAACAATTATTAGTTTAAAAAAACAATTATTAGTAAAAAAAAACCATTGTAACATTACGAAAGCATGTTTTTTTTAAACTAAAATGTTCTTTCACAGAATTTTGAAGTTCTTTATCGACCTTCATTAGACCGTCTTTATTTTTAACATCACCATTAAACCGGGCCTAAGTAAAACAATATACATTTACTAATGGACTACTAATTGAAACAGAAACATTCGCCTTAACTACCTTTATTTTGTAGTCAAAAATACTTTCATGTTTCAATATAGTTTGGTAACACGACACTACTAGGCTTTATGGTATATGAAACATTCCTTTGTTTTCAAATATTTGAAATATGGTTACAACAAAAAAAATCTTTTCATCAAGAACAAAAAAACTGTAAAAAAAATTATGCGAAAATAAAAATAAAAATTTAAAATGTCTTTAATATTACAAAAAAGATAATCCAATAATTTTATATTTCAAAAACTGAATGCATTTTTTTTCCGGGAAATTATTTTACTACTTTTATTTAAAATATCTAAATTGCTATTCCATTATTTAACTTTTTGAAAATTTATAAACCATAAAATTAATGAGTTATTACGGTTGAACTTTTTTTTTAATATACATTTTTAATAGTCCACTCTCATGTTTTTATAAACTAGACAAATAACTCTACATTCAATTTGGATTTTCAGAAGATTATCCACTTCATAAAATAAAATAAAAAAATCAATTATGCTTGCATTCGCAGAAATCATAACTTTCTATTTTACATTGCGAGTTTAAACAAATTTAGAGATCATAATCCATTTTAGTGTTTTTACCGTGTTAAAAACTTATAGAGCGATCACCGTAGAGTTAAAGCGCCACTTTAACATTGACATTGATTTACGGGCTCTACACCAGATATTATTAGTTCATGCTCTACAATATCCTTAGCGCCCTTATTGAAGAATTTATTCTTAGCTCTACATCGATCTATCAGGCCTCGCTCGATATTTCTGTAATTACCTCGTATACCAGTCAATTTGCTCATAAATAAACATGATAACCCTTATAAATTTTACCGCTGATTGCTCTATACTGAGAATGCTTCGCTATTTCACTCGATTCAAAATATAGCACGAATAAAATAAATAGCAGTTAACCGGTTAAAAATGCTTTAAAATTACGTGTACATTCGATTTATCACATGACTTTTATTACACTTTTAAACTGGTTAAACTCACCTAAAACTACCAATATGAAGCACAAACTAATGTACAAGATCATCAGGACTCTTTGGTAACTAATAAACTAATACATATATTATTATCACACACATATACGACAATCATCTACGCGATTGCCGATAAATTATATCACAGTACACATCACTAACTACACATTCGTGGCCGCACTGCGATCCCATCAAACCATCACTACTAACACATATTTTTTGTAGCCGAGTGCATTTGGACAACTTTTTCACCGACCCAACTAAGTTTCGGTCATCGGACGCGTCCGCAACTAAACTCGCGTTCCACAATGGCCATCACTACACACGACTGTTCACGCGAGTTTGCGTACGATCGGAGTCACTTTGAATTGTTTTAGTGTTTATTGTACGTTAGTTTCGCGGGAGCGACCGGCGTAGGTCCGACGCGTGTGACTTTCGGGACGCAACTGACGTGAAGTTGGTTCGGATTGGTGAAGAAGCAAGAATGCGCGGCGCATGGTTGCCTCACCGGGCACGCTCGGCCGGCAACCCGGTCGAAATGAAGAGTCGTTTCGGCGTTGCGTTAACAGTTCAAGCGGGGTTTATTTGAAGCGGTCGCTTAACATAACCAGATAGACAGTCGTGCATTGTCAGTGTTGTCGCCCTCGTACTTGGCCGCTTTCGTTCGAGAATAGGTAGGTATTGTCGAATCGCATTTGGAATACGATTTTGTTTCCGTCCCTTTCACGCTTGCATTCAAAAAAACAGGCAATGGCTCCCCCGACTAACGCACAACAGTTTCGGAGCAAAAGTTTTGAACATTCCATGCTGCATTTCGGACGTTCAAACCACAATCATTTTTCGAACGATGATTTTGTGTATAACCGTAAACTTGCTTAATTATGTGAACGAGCGCGTTGCAATTTTAGTAATAACCAACTGGTTGTGACCACATAATGTGAATCATAATGAGTCATTGGTGAAATTATTAGTAAAAAGCTTGTAATGAAATACAATACATTTATTACGAACGAGTCAACTCATTATTATCAAATCTTTAAGTTTTTTACCTTTTTTACGGTTGAAAAATGTTGTTTGTGATTTTGAAAAGACATTCAACAGATTGCGAGCGTAGATTTAAAACAAAACCGACCGCGTCATAAGAATAATAATTATGTCCTCATTTTCCCTTGTCGTTTAGGCTTTTTGCTTTTAAAATGAAAGGTCAGTAAACTTGTATAAGTAAGCCGATATTATTACGTTTATGTTGGTAGCGATCAATATAAAAATACTCAAAAACAAATGTGTTGTATACGCAGAGGAGGTAAAGGGACGAAGCGATTGGCGGAATCTTCGAAGGCAACAAAAACTTAACATCCCGATAAAAGGTATGGATACTATGTAAAAAAAAGATAATATAAGTACTTACCACTTGCCGTAAATTTTCTAACCACCCAAAGACTGGTAGAGAACATTATTTTCTAGATTTAGATTATTTATGTTTATATGTTTATGTAGGTTTATGAGAGGCATAAAATTCGCCGCATTGTATTGCGATAAAAATATATAAATAAATAGTATTATCATTATTTTTTACCCTAAACAAATTTTGTCTACGTTCTAAACATCCTTAGTTCGATTAACGGTTGGACATACGTTTCCTTTTAGAATAAGAAAGGTTAAACCTACAGTCCAGGGAGCTGGCTAAGTACAGAAAGTCACACTTTATAAATCTTTCTCAAAATTTTATGGCGCGATTAGGATGTACTTATACGAGACATATCAACTTAGTCTTTAAGCGTAGTAACGCGTCTGTCATCTGTGAGACGAGGACTTTAGTCTTATCTGGGGCCGATTAGATATCCATGGACGACTCCTAACTGTCAAGAGACTGCATGCTTGTTAATATTTAAAAAAAGGTGATATACAATTCTGCGTAGAGAACCTTTTATCAGTTCAACATAGATTAAGAATCCTACTTGATAACAGATGTCCATCACCATTTTTTTTTTACATGAATGAAGTAGCAAACCAGCGTACAGTCCACCTGACGGTAAGTGGTTACTGCCGACCATAAACTGCTGTAAGCAACTTCATATAGAACAAGGGTTTTATCTGAAATCAATCACAGATAAGTTGCTACTCCCGAGGAATAAGATAGTCGCCTCATATATAAATGAGCCAGCAACCCTTTAATTGAAACGCAAGAACTGCTTCACGCTAGACATAGGTCTGAAATTTACCATCAACTCAACATACAGCCTCCGTAATAAAACATATATACCTACTTTTCCTCGACATAGAGACCAAAACTAATTTTATATTAAGCTCGGATAGGCGTCTAAAGTAAATTAGTTCTTATACAAAATCTAAGGTTTCAGTAATTTAACTTGGATATAATTGAACTTGGATCTAACATTTCGCTTGTTATGTAACAGGAATCCCTGACGACTTCACGAAGTCTAGAAAGCCGGTTAGCAACACCTACATTCCACACTAATGTCGTTTGATATATGTTATGATAATATGTTATGATAAAATTGTTATTGAAGTCAATTAGGTACGAAGTATATGAGACTAAGTCGCGCCTTCGTTCACGTTGACTTTAGACTATAAATTTAATTTTGCCTATGTTTA
The DNA here is from genome assembly GCA_018249875.1 of Cecropterus toxeus. Lineage (NCBI taxonomy): Eukaryota > Metazoa > Arthropoda > Insecta > Lepidoptera > Hesperiidae > Cecropterus > Cecropterus toxeus. The sequence continues at coordinate 7,082 of DWNE01006226.1, forward strand.
GTGTTAAAAATAGAAAAGAGATGAAACGAATATAAGATAAAGAATGATTATTATTATTGATTTCATAATTTGATTTCATATTTTGCCAGGTAGTTCGACCAGGGAGGAACCAACGCTACACCTATTTCTAGCAGCTCTTGCGTTTCGGTGGAAGGGTGTGGTTGCCGGCTCACTTATATATGAGGCGACCATTTCAGTCGACTTCTGATGGAACCCCTGTTCTATATGAAGTTGCTTACAGATTTCCATGGGCGGCAGTAACCAATCACCATCAGATGGACTCAATACTCGTTTTCTACTTCAATCTGTTAAATAAGAAATAATAAAATCTCCCCTTATGTCTCCCCCTACAAAAAAATGTGTATTGATGCATTAACAATCGACCTAAACAGACTCTACTTTTTAAACTGACAGGATTCGAGCGCTACAATACATAGAGCTCATTAATATATAAAAATTGGAAGATAGAGCAAACAAAACTAGACTAAACTAAAGTCCAGAGTAAAGTAAAGTATCATTCATAGAATTGTGTAAAGTCTCAGACTCTACATGACTTTGAAGTGTTGTATGACTTTGAAAGTACTCTACAACTATTCTAAGTCAGATTATTTCGAGTAATAACAGAAGTTATTAAGTTTTAACATACATGAATATTGCGTATCCCTAAATATCATCAACCGTCAATTCCAGAGATGACTGGATCTAGACAGGGGTTCGAAGGGCTTAAGGGCATAGACGATGTAGGTACGATTTGATTGTTGATAATCTTTGGAAAGTTCCATTGATGTGTTTTTTGAAAATTCCAATGAGGATTCTCATCTCTATTTCATTATCCTTTTGATCGTCCCCATGATATGCTCTTAGGATCAAAAGGATGAAGTTCTAGGTAACACTAAATTAATATGTAGACTTCACATACCTATGGGACCTTATAGGACTTACATCCTAAGCAACAAGTATGTACTATCGGTTCACTATTATATGAGGTGACCATCCCAGTCCTCGGGAGTAGCAACGCATCTCTGATCGACTTCAGATAGAACCCCTGTTCTATATGAAGTTGCTTACAAATGTCCATGGGCGTCAGTAACCACTTACCATCAGGTGGACTGCTTGCTCGTTTGTTACTTCATATTTATAAAAAAGTAATAGTACAATTTGAGCCCGCACCTAAATATCAAAAAATGTAACGTTTACGATTTGAACCCCAAACCCGACAAGAGGTCAATCTCCCTCGTCGAGTCTGAGGACTAAACTGACTGACGAAAAGTTGTTAAGAAAAAGAAATAGTTTAGTCATGAAATAGAAATTTAAAAAAAGAAGAGATGTGTACCTATAAGAAGAGAAATTATTATATTCGCAATTATCATAAATTATTTAATTCGTTCAAGAATAATTAAATAAAAAAAAAAATCTAAAACAAAAAAAGTAAAAAAATATATTACTTAAATATTGTTATCGTAACGTCACAGCGTCACCGTTTCCGTTACGAAAATTGTAACGCGAATCCTTTCTTACGTCTAAAGAAGTGATTTCAAAGCCGACAGTAATTGTCAGCTCTATTATAGAGCGTTAGTTCTTACATAACAGGAATGCCTACCGACTCATGCTCTACCGAAGCCGGTTTGCGATGCCTACTCTACAAGCTCTATCAACATTGTTGATTAATGTTGTTTGGCGTGATTTGTTATTTTATTACGGAGTTCAAGTACGCGGGTATAAAATAAACATAACGGTAATAACTAAAACGTATAATTTCGAAGTAATATAAGAATTAAATTATTAATAACGTATTATTTTATTTATTTTCCTACTAGCTTATTCCCAGGGCTACGTTTCTTACGGACTGATACCTTTTTTAAAGTAATGAGTATCCCAAATGTTAATTAAGTTCATAATTATTTATATTAGTTCATACATATATTTTTTATTAACATGAAGTAGCAAATGAGCAACCAGCCCATCTGATGGTAAGTGTATTACTACAGCCCATGGACAATGCCGTTTGGCAGCAACCTCACAGGCTAGCTGCCAAACGGCAGCCAATAACAGTGGACAGTGTATCCACTGAGGGTATTGCCCGGGTAAAGAGGGGTTCCTCGAGGCCCGCAGACCTTACGCCATGCGGCGACGCCACGCCGCGCCATAGTACGACCTTCAAAGTCAAAAACCTCACAGGGGTTCTACATGAAGTCGACCTCAGATGCGTTGCTACTCCCAAGGACTGAGATGGTCGCCTCATATAAAAGTGAGCCGAAAATTATCTGTGTTCGAAACATCAGCGAAATCAGACCAGTAGTTTCTACGTTATAGAGTAACAAACACACATACATCCTCATACATTTTCAAATTTATGATATTAGTAATATTGTAATTAGAAAGATATTCAGTGGAGGCTATACATAACATTTATACACATGAAACCAATCAATGCCAGGTGGTAGAACTAATGTAGTTCAACCGGGGACGTACCACCTCCACACCTTTTTCTAGCGTGAAGCAGTTCTTGCGTGAGGTGGAAGGGTGGTTGCCGGCTCACTTTTATATGAGGCGACCATCTTAGTCCTCGGGAGTAGCAACGCATCAGTGATACACTTCATATAGAACCCCTGTTCTATATAAAGTTGCTTACAAATGTCCTTGGGCGGCAGCAACCACTTACCATCAGGTGGGCTGCTTGCTCGTTTGCTACTTCTATATATAAAAAAAACCTTAATTTCACCAGGTAATTAAGCTACATCCATGCAAAACTTCATATAAATCGGACCAGTGGTTCTTGCGTGATTTAAAACAAACAGACACACATCGACTAATTTTTACGTATTAGTATAGATATAAGAATTTATTTACCCAATTCGTGTATTCATTTCTACTTTACTCCGCATCGAAACGTCTGGAAGAAGTTGTTCAGCGATAAGATCGTCTTTGTGCTTATTTTCTATTGTCTTGTGATTGCTTATGTAATATTATTTTGGAAACAAAATACAATAATTATTATTGAAAATAATAAATAACGCTTACATTTGTAAGCTATCACGATTCTCTTCTGTGCCATGAGTAGCATAAAGACCCACAAAGATAAATACAATTACACCCAGACCCAGAATAAAAATTAAAATTCTAATTTAGATATTTGTCCAATGAGTGTCATATCAGTATGATAACTGGACCAAGTATGTACGTTATTAAATAAACTAGTTATGCCTCGCGGTTTCATCCGCCAGCACATAAGAAAAAAAGAAACAAAAGTAGCGTCATGTTATATAACTCATAGCCTTCCACGTTAAATTTGCTATTTAAAACAAAAATAATTTTCTAATACGAACCAGTAGTTCCTGAGATGAGCACATTCAACCAATCTAACAAACTCTTCAGCTTTATAATACTATAAAATTATAAAGTATAGTTTAAATATTTGTACTATCACTAGACCTGGAAACCATATGTACTCAAGAGTCAATGTTTAGACCACACAGTACGTACTTAGTAAATTTACAAACCTTGAATCTGGGTAAAGTTTGTCAACAGATTAAAAATAAACAATTCACGAAATAACCACTCAAACAAGTTAGGGATAACAAAAATCACACAGAAGTTCGAAAAACATTAAAAACCACCCCCGGGTTGTAAAAAAACGAACCCAAATCTGTCGTTAAGTTAAAAACTTTAGTTGGAGACCATTAGGGTTCTGACCACTTTAAAAAATAGAAAAAAATCCACTCGAACTTTCGTTTGGTTCAAAATGGCCGCATTTACTAAAGACATAGAGCCCAAAATTGATGGCACAGGAAAAAAGGAAGGCATGGAACTAGTGTTACCAAACTGATTTTATAAAATAAGGATAATATAAATCAAAATCCGTAAACTTCTCAAAATTTCATCCGTCAGTATTTTGAGGTCCACGTTTCGAAACACAGACAGTAACTATATTACCTGAGGTCATCAGCAAATTCATTTGATAGAGCCGAAAACAGTTTCGCCCGCCAGCAAATGTCAAATTTGACATTTGCATCTGTTAAATTAGGGGTCATCCATGAATTACGTCACACGATAAGGGGGGGGGGGGGGGAGGGGAAAGTCAATGAAGGGTGAATACCGCTTCTAATCATAACCTATTCAAGTTTCGGACGCAAATATTTATTTCTGATTTATATTTGTCAGTGTCGTCAAAATATCGAATTATTTGATGTTTAGTGTCCAGCGAAATTATACCATTTCATGGTAAGACTCTCTAATGGCATGATGTGGTACTGTATTGGGACGTCTTACCCTCCGGGTCTCTCATATGTTACGACTAAGTCAACATAAGGGCGGGCAAGGGTTTTCGGGCCTTGAGGGGGTCCCTTCTTTACCCGGGCAATCCTTAAAGAGGTCGAGTACCTCCCGGGTCCTTAACATTTATATATGATAATACAATGTTATTACAAACATTGTAATATAATATATAAATGTCCGTAAACAAACCCAGATTAGATCTGGGGTTGATTGCAGTTGTCCATCTCAGTGTTACCTGAGGTTAGCCTGCGTTGCTAGTCTGAAGACTAAGTTGCAATGCCTCGTTATTAGGCGAAAATAGGTATGGCAGCGGTGCTTTAGAACTACAAAGTCTTACCCTAAAACAACAAAATCAAGCTAACATTGCATCTGGTACAAAATAGCTTTCGAGATAGCAGCTAAAATTAGGACATCCTGCGAAATTGACGACAGTTGGCGACACTAAGTAACTGATACATTTGACGCAAAAGGAAGATTTTGGTATCGTCGTACATAAATTTGCCAAACGACGGGTCAAATGTTCAGATTGGCCACAATATATTTGCTTCGGGCACGGACTCAGAATAGATGCATAGACGCCAGGCGTTCCGATATACCGTGACTAAAAACCGTTTTTATTTATATATATTACCGTATCGATACACTATGTCTAATAGTTACATCGCAAACATTTTTTTATCAGATTGAAGTAGAAAACGAGCATGCGGACCACCTGACGGTATGTAGTTTCTGCCGTCCATGTACATCTTTAAGCAATTTCATATAGAACAGAGGTTCTATATGAAGTCCTTGGACGCGTTGCTTTTCCCGAGGACTGAGATGTTCGCCTCATATATAAGTAAGCCGGCAACCACACCCTTCCACCGAAACGCAAGAACTGCTTCACGCTAGAAATAGGCAGTGGTACCTTCCCGGTCGAACAGCAACACCACCTATGAAATCAAAGTATGAAATAAATTTTATATAATCTTATATTCGTTTCATCTCTTTTCGATTTTGAACACTAGCTTAGATAAAAAGAGACGAAACGACATTTAAACATCACTACCGACATCGGTAACAAGCTACTTCTAATATCAATAAAAGATATCTGTTTTTAGTTTTCGATATCATTATGAGAACCAAATATCGGCTACATAGTTTTCAAATAAAACTGAAACGACCATATCTAATAGACGCATTTGGGATCTAAACTTTCGGTTCGATGAGTTTGTATGCGTCCCTCTCTAAATACCCCTAATTTCGAATGACAGAAAGAGATGGTAGATACTGGTTAGTTTGCCTTGGGATCCGGGCTTTGATTGTTTGGAACGAGTATTAACTATTGTATTGTTATTCTGTCTCGCTCTAACATTTTTTTAACGGATGAAAGTTGTCCCAATGTAGAGTTCTTTAAAAGAGTGAAATAATCTTTTTAAAAGATTGCTTTAAGTTAATATTAAAGTTAAAAATTGTCTTGAAATTGATTGTTAAGAATTAGATCCATTTAACGATAATTTAGCTAACATATGTGATTAGCATGTAGGTATTTTCTTAGGATTTATTTTAATTATTTTTAATTTATAAAAAAAGAAAAATGAAACAAAATTAAAAGAAATATTAACTTTAATGTTTGTGCCTGTTATGGTTTGAAAATTGCGGCAAGACTTATACATACGAACCGTTCCTATTAATTCGTTAGGGTTGTAATTCTATTTGGGGTTGATTACAAATGTCCCTGGACAGTATTGAGTAATCTATATAAATAATTAAAAATACATTCTTATTGACTAGTAGCAATATGTGTTTGAAATTCAACATATCTATACTTTATTATCTATACTAATATTATAAAGCAGTAGAGTTTGTTTGGTTGAACGCGCTAATCTCAGGAACTACTGGTTCAAATTG